>NW_003797161.1:1575195-1591031 GCF_000220905.1 Megachile rotundata
CAATAAGTGTATATATTTATATAACAATAAATGTACACAGTTATATAAATGTATATGGTTGACTAACAATAAGTGTATATATTTATATAAATGTATATAGTTAACTAACAATAAATGTACACACTTATATAAATGTACATGGTTGACTAACAATAAATGTATACAGTTATATAAATGTATATAGTTTTATTTGTATATACAGTTATATAAATGTATATAGTTTTACAAGTGTATACAGTTACATAAATATATATATTTTTATAAATGCATACAGTTATACAAATACATATAGTGTACATTCTTGAACCTCTTAAAAGAATTTATTTTTTGTTGTTCATTCACTAAAACCTGTAAGAGGTTCACAGCAAATGTCCAAAATGAACATCATCGTCAAATATGTAAAACGCCGCAATTAACTAGTTAATAACTGAACCCAAATATTTACTCATTCACGATGCATGAAACATCAGATATAAAGATGATAACAAATAGCAATGTACAGAGATAATTTTACGTTGACATAAGGATTAATGAACCTTAGGTTCGAGTTGCATCGCGTTTACAGAAATTGCGCCTTGTATCAGGAACCGATATTGCCGACAATTCTATTCCGGTTAATGGCCATCGATGACGAGGAGCAATTAAATTAGCGCGGATTACGAAATGCGCGTCGGTGTGTGCGAAATAGGGAGCGGCCGCGTAGGCATTCGGGAACAAGAGGGTGAGGGTATAAATTTGGGGTAGGCCCGGTACCGGTACACCATGTTTCAAACGCATCTGTGCCACACTCTCGATCATCTCGCTTCGTCTCGCTTCTATTCCATCTATCCATCTTCCTCTCGACGTCTCTGTTTCGATTTCGCCATCGAAAACGATACGTGTCTCTCCCTCTTTCTCTTCACCTATTTCTCTTCCTGTTCTCACGCGTATTCCCTCTTTCTTTACGCTGCTCCACTTCCCTTCTGCCTCGTTTCACCCTGTCGCTCTACCTGCGATAGGCGTCACAAATACACTCGCGCTCAAAATCATTTCGTCGGAATTTCGGTCAAACTTTATTTCATTAATTGTTGCTAATGTACGGTGAACTTGATTGATTATTGATTTTTGACAGTGGCACATTTTCCTGTTATTTTCCAATTTGTATTGCAATTTGTTACTCAATCAAATTATGTTGATGTACAATATTGCACCCTTTGTCCTGATTTTGTGTTAACAGAATTTTTACGTGACATTGAAGTATGAGTTTAAGTTAAGATTAGATAGTTAAGCATATTTGGTACTTTGGTATAGAAATTCAAGCGCTTGTCCATATAAAAATATAAAAGTTTAAACTTGCAATAATACAAACATACACATGTTGTTTTAGAATGTGAAGATTTGAAGATACGAAAATTCTTAATCATAAAAATGAAAAATTATAAAAATTTCGTATATGTCCTTACACAAAGAAATTCCATTAAAGTATATAAACTGTCAGGAATAAATTTACAAATTGTCACAGTAAAATAAATCAGTAATTTTCTACGTTGTCGAGGGTAGTAGTAATTTATGGACAAATACGTTATTTTGTGACAATGAAAAGTTATCATTCTGAGCATGAGTGTACCAAGCTCTTCCTGCTCCAACTCGACGTCCACCCTCCTCGTTCACCCTTCACGGCCGTGTTTCACCCCACACCACCACCAGGACACGCTCCTGGTGCCAAACCCGAATCGACCTGACGCTCAGCGTGGCCGATTACAAATCTGACCAATTAGGCGCACACTACGCCCGCTGGGTCTAAATTGGCCGCCGCTTCGAAGGCGCCGGAGTTTAACACCTGATCGCACCCCTTCTCCGCCATCGAGCCACCCTTTACGGTTCATCGACGATTACGAAATATTATTAAACGAGCGTGACCCAGAACGTTCCGAGTACCTAAGTAGATTGCACGCTTCGAACTTGACGCTCTAATCGGCTTGTTATCGCCATCAATCGATACGGATTACGTGAAATTACGGGTTTATGCTGTGTGTAAGTGGGCGCACTTTCTGGTTACACAGCGTTTGGGAGAATATTTTGGGGAGAAGTTAATTTGGGTTAGGGAATATTTTGGGGAGAAGACCTAACTTTAGAGAGAATGTAGGGAAGACATTATGAAAATATTTAAGGAACATAACCTTAAAAAAGAAATCTCATAAAATGTATAGAAGAAGATTACTAATTTCTACTACTAAGTTTTTCTATTAAAAGGAAGAGTACAATTGAATTGCACAGCAACACGCAAACCAAATTGTAAAATACACTCCCTGATTTAATTTTGTTTCCCCGAATTTTTTGTCCATTTCGGTCGCCCCAGTTTCGTGGACCCCGCATTTAGACGCGAACCAGAATAAAGGGATTATTGAATGTAACTAAATCTCCTACGTGTTTTCTCTTCGATTTCTGTAGATAACTTCGTATTATTAGCGAATTCCAAACACGGGAAAAGTTACACGGCCTTTCTGGAACGAATTCGAGAGAAAATAGGGAGATCCAAGGAAACAAAGTTAAGCCAGAGAAACAGCAAATGGATGCTCATCGATCTTGTCTCTTTGTACAGCTGCTTGTACGACGTTTTAACGTCATAAGAGATACAGTTAAAGCAGAAAGTAACGAGATCAGCGTATAATGCAAAGAAGCGATGTAACGCGAGCATCGTGTAACAAAGTTCTGTCGCTAACTAGCCTACGGGAGATAAGAGGTTTAGAAGGCTTTGTTCAAAGCCAGATAAACGAGCCGAACGACTATTCAAGAATCTCACTTTGCAGTAGGTGACAAACTAATTTCCGAGCTACCGAAACCTTTGTGTATTTACTGTGTACCTAATTTTCAACCTAACCAACGATGTCAACGTTGAGTGAAACATATTACAATTACGTGTTACACGGGAATGTAATAACGCGTGCATGATAAAGGGCTCATATCGCGGTGCGCAGTTATGGAGCGTTAATGATTTTCAGGGATTTTATATTTTGATATTCTTGAACATTGAAATTTAGATGTTTAGTATTATAGCAATTTAATGATTCGAAAATTAGAAAAATGTTTGATTTACAATTTTCAAGTTGAACTATGAATTTTGAAGAGATGGAAGTTCGGTGAAGAAGGTTAAGAATTTAGAAATTTAACTCTTTGCACTCGAGAGGTGACGCTCAGTCACCATTTTATTTGATACAATAATTTAAAATAAGCATTTTTTAAACGATTCTATAATACGACACGTGAGATGTATAAACACAGTGAAACAAACAATAGTGGGAATTATTGGTAGAGAAATAATAACCTCAAAAGAATTCATTTAACTTTAAAGTTGCTGTTTGCAAACAGTTAAATTACGTTCGAGTGCAAAAGGTTAAAAATGTAATTTGTAAATTAACCAACTGTTAAATCTACAGATTAACAAATATGCAAAATGAAGTATTTAAAGAAAAAAATTCAGAGAATATTTTCGAATCGTGTTCCATGTAAACCCACCTTAGGCACCAGTGGCGATCCACGCATCAAATACGAAACTGTAACGTTGCAATACAGTTCGGTTGTTCGTTAACTGGAAACCTGCGCGTTTCCCAGGGCCAGAAAATTCCGGTCTGCGTGCAATCCTTATCGTACGTTGCGGCACGCTACAGTTGCCAAAAAAGATCAGGAAAAAAAAAATGTCTGCGCATACGCTGGAAACAAATAAGACCTCACGGACATTTTACGTCGGCCTCGATTGAATCGACGTGACCCCATATCCCTCTGCCCGGCCTGTTTTCAATGTTTCTCCGTTCTTCTTCCTTTTACTCTTTTTTTTTTTAATTCTGCACGAATTACTCACCGCGGTATTTTCCGCGCGAGAGCGAGAGGAAAAATATAGAGGTACGAGGCAAATGGGAGCAGAAAATTCGGATGCAGCCGAGCTACTGGCGACGATAATTTATTATTCGCTGTTGGACCACCGGCTTCGTTGCATACAGGGTGGTTCTGGAATACGTGTGCGCCGATAGCCGAAACGACGAAAGAGAGAGGAAATGAAACGGCGAAAAAGATGGCGGAGAGAAGGACAGAGAGAAGAAGGGTGGAGGGTGGCGCGTGGTAGCCGAGGGTAAAAAAAGAGGAACAGAGACAAAGGACGGGGGAAAAATGGGGGGAAAAAAAAGGAAAACGAGAACGCGCGAGTCGGTGTTTTATTGCCGGCGGATTTGTCGTATTGACCGAGGGCGGAGAGGCCACGGGGTTGAAAGGCGGAACACCGGCTGCAAGATCCAACAGAAATGGAAAAAGTGACACTCGCTCGCTCGATAAAATCGGCTGATTCCGGTGCTGTATAAATGATTTCGGACACGCCGATCGCGGACAATTTCGCCCCGTTTAAAACGCTCCTACAGGTCTTCCTGATCGATACCGAACTTCGTTAGCCCGCGCGTTTTTCTCGCGGTTCCATCGTCACCGAAATGGAAAATCATTCTTTCCGCGGTAATCCTGCATGGGCTTAGGCTTACTCGAGTTTAATGGTGGATTTGACATTGGTAACACGGCTGTCGTTTATGTAAATACGTGAGTAATTATTAGTTTCACTGGTCGAACGGTGTGAGTGACACTTTGCGTTATTAACCTCTTCTTGTACTTTGACGAGTCTGACTCGTGACGCACTTACTACTCAAATGTGACAAATCTTACTCAAACTTTGTATACTCTTTAACTCGAAATTTAGCTGCAGCTTTAGGTTACATTATCAAGGATCCCTGAGTATAAAATGCGCACATTATTTTAATTTTCTTTGTTCGGTTTAACGTTATAGCTCTGATTAGTTAGTCTTGACTGACGCATCTGATAAATAAATGGCACGGTTACATGGCTATTGTAACCTAGGGATATTGTATTCTACTGATGTTGAAATCTGCTGTTATCAGAAACTTGAAGCTTAATGTTATCAGAAACTAAAATCATTGAAATCTGAGAATCTTGCAAATTGCAATCTATTGTTATTACAAACCTCTGCAATCTAGAAATACAAGTTATGAAATCGAAAGTATCTGGCATACATTTTGAAACTCGAAAATGGAAATACAGGAAGCAGTATCATATAAATGAAACTTGTGAAGTATATCTTGCAGCGTAATAAATATGTAGTCAGTGTAGATCACGATAAGATGAAAGCGTAGAGAAAAGAATGAAGGGGTGAAACGAGATACGTGGCCTACTTAATTGATTGTCGCCACGAGGTGAACGTTAGCGCGGTAATTATTTTTAATTATCTTTCTGCCGGCGGTCGGCCAATTACTCAGCGGTATCGTCCAAGTTTTCGCAAGTCGTTCCCTTTATTTCGTTCACGGTGTGCGCAATCATTCTTCCGGACTGAAGGCGAGCGTCAGCCACCGTCACGATTGAAGATTAATTTCTGGAAAGCCGTTCATTGCCAAATTGGCTTTTACGCATCAAAGCCAGTTTAATCGACGAACAGTGGCGTTCACTTTGATCACGTGCACCGAAGCAATCGTCATGCACCGTATACTGGGCCGATGTTTAAAACGAATCAACTCTATTATCGTGAGCCGCATCAACGTTCGAACACTCTGATTAGCTGTTAATCTATAATCGCAAACACTCGAACGGCGCTTGTTATAATTAACGCGATGTCACGGTTCTACCATCATAGAGAGATATTGCGATGTTCCAATTTACGGATATTCATGTTTTAGGGTGTTCAAATATAAGAGTAGGTATAAGAGTACAAGAGCATGTAGAAATATAAGCATAGAACATAGAATTACATGTAGGAATATGTAGATGTAGGGAGACAATGTATGAGAGTTTAAAATGTAAGAATGTTTGGATTCAAGAGTCTAGGGAGTTGAGTATCAAGAAATACAGCAATATAGTGATTTAGGAATTTAAGGACCTAAGGAGACAGACATATAAGGGTTCAAAAATATTAGAAACTGGATATGTGACTATTTAAAATTATAAGAATGTGGATGTAGGAATATATGATTATACAGATCTAGGAAGACAATGATATACGAGTTTAGAATGTAAGAAACTATGAATTCAAGAGTGTAGGGAGTTGAGTATCAAGAAATGCAGCAATATAGTGATTTAGGAATTTAAGGGCCTAAGAAGACAGACATATAAGGGTTTAAAAATATTAGAAACTGGAAATGTGACTATGTAAAATTATAGGAATCTAGATAAATAAAAATCTAGAAATCTAGGAATTTAGAAATTTATAAATCAATGAAAAATAGATGTGTAGAGATATAATGAGATACATCCTTATGTAAAACTGTAGGAATCTAGATAAATAAAAATGTAAAAATCTAGGAATTTAGAAATTTAGAAATCAATTAAAAGTAGAGGTGTAGATATTAATGAACTATGTCCCTATGTAGATCTGTAGGAATCTAGATAAATAAAAATGTAAAAATCTAGGAATTTAGAAATTTAGAAATCAATGAAAAATAGATGTGTAGAGATTAATGAGATACATCCTTATGTAGAACTATAGGAATCTAGATAAATAAAAATGTAAAAATCTAGGAATTTAGAAATTTAGAAATCAATGAAAAGTAAAGGTGTAGAGATTAATGAACTATGTCCCTATGTAGATCTGTAGGAATCTAGAAAAATAAAAATGTAAAAATCTAGGAATCTAGAAATTTAAAAATCAGTGAAAAATAGAGGTGTGCAGATATAATGAGCTATATCCCTATGTAGAACTATAAAAACCTAGAGAAATAAAAATATAGAAATCTACGAATTTCGTAATTTAGAGATCAATGAAAAATATGCGAAGGTGCAGAGAAATCCTACAAAGATACGTGGACTTACATAAAAATAAAAATAAATGATATACCTATAAAACTAGTACAGTAATGAAGTAAAGAAATTCCCGAATAATAAAATAGAATAAAAAGAATTGTTTTATCGAATTAACATAAAATTTCGTTGGAAGTCGCTTAAGAATATTCGGCTAGAAACGCGTCTGCCAGTCAGTCACGTGTACTTTCCATTTCATACCATTTCATCATAAGATTTTAATGAGTTAGAGCTCCATTACTGTTTGAAGAAGCGTCTGCATATCGGCGGAATATTCTGTTTTCACCCTTCCATTTCGAAAGATAGTAACGCCCGTGTCGCCATCAGAATAAAACGTGCTTCAGGGCTGCTACGAGAATTTTTCTCCGCGATGCACACCAAATGAGACCACGTTCAACGTTCTTCTATAAATGTATACAAAATTTCTGATTAATTTACTAGGAAGATTCTTAGGTTCTCAATTATTTTATAATTATAACATCTTTTATCTTGTTCTGGAAATTCGAGACAAAGAACTTTACCTTCTATTTGAAATTTTATTCAAATTTTATTGGAATTTTATTCGGGAACTTTATTGACAATTTTCTTTCTACGTTTTGAAAGGTTAAGGGTCGTAGATTTGTATTCACGTGGTGGGAGATGTTCTTTCTATTCTTTGGAATTGTGAACTGCGTTCTGAATTTCTATATTAAATTTTCTAGTTGTCGAATTTTGAAATTGTAGTCATTCTTGTACTGTTAAATGTAATTGCAAAATTTCAAATCTGTAAAATTCGAATTGCTGGATCTCAAAATCTCTGAACCCCTAATCCGATTTTGTGGATCTTAAGATTCTAGATTCGGAGATCACTGTATCACTAAGTCCCTACATTCACAAATTTCTAACTCCTCAAATCCCCAAATCTCCAAAACTTCAAGTATTCAAATTTCAAAATTTCTGTATTTACCAAAATTTCTAAGTCCCCAAATTTCCACATCCCCAAAATTTCAAATCTCCAAATTTCTAAATTCCCAAATTTCCATACCCCCCAAAAATTCAGATCTCCAAATTTCTATATCCCCCAAAATTTCAATTCTTTAAATTTCCATATTCCTAAAATTTCAAATCTCCAAATTTCTGTACCTTCAAAATTTCAAATCCCCGAATTTCTGTATCCCCTAAAATTCCTATCCTCCCCAAAATTTCAGTATTCCCAAAACTTCCATATCCCCAAAAATTCAGATCTCCAAATTTCTATATCCCCCAAAATTTCAATTCTTTAAATTTCCATATTCCTAAAATTTCAAATCTCCAAATTTCTATACCTCCAAAATTTTAAATTCCCAAATTTCTATACCCCCTAAAATTCCTATCCTCCCCAAAATTTCAGTATCCCTAAAATTTCCATATCCCCCAAAAATTCAGATCTCCAAATTTCTATATCCCTATAAATTTTAATTCTTTACATTTCCATATTCCTAAAATTTCAAATCTCCAAATTTCTGTATCCCCTAAAATTCCTATCCTCCCCAAAATTTCAATACCCCCAAAATTTCCATATCCCCAAAACTTTCCATATACCCCAAAATTTCTACATCCCCTGAAAATTCCAATCCTCCCAGAATTTCCCTAAATCCATTCCTAAATCCCAAACCGCTCACCCCAATTAAATAACGCAAACGAATAATCTGAGAAGTTTTTCATCATCCAGCGATTACCAGTAAAATAATTACGGTAACAGATCTATCCGTCTGAAAGTCGGTGGTTCGAGTGGATTACCGGCGTCTGCGCGAGGGTTGAAGGTTCTTTAACTCGTCCCTGCACGATCTCTCGTCAGAGGTAGATTCTAATCCGCAATTTCAATCTCTCTTTCTCCGTGTGCCGAAAGATGTGCGAGGAACGAGAAAAAGAGAGCGTAGGAAGGCGTGAAAGGTAGGATAGGTCTAACAAAAATGGAGGGATGCAAGCCGTGAATCAACGGACGATTCACAGCGGGACTCATTCCGCCTTCCTTTTATTCCTGAGGCTTGTGGATTGATGGTATCGCTCGCAGATGGAAATGCGTGTAATTTTTATAACGGCCACGCCTCGCGATCGTCTGCGACTCGAATTTCTAAAGAACCTACCCGCCCGTTATACTAAGCCGACTCCCTACGAGTTAGTTATGCTTCGTCAATTTTCATACTTCCTCGTCTCGCTTTTTGTCGCCTTTGTCGCGCGGAAATGACGATTTCAGGATTCCTGTTGGGACAGCGCCGACTTAAAATAATCAAACGATTGTTTCTAACGTTCGCTCCTTCCTTTGTGCATGCCCGCTCTTTGAAAACGCGAATTCAACGCGACGGAAACGAAGCAACGATTCCTTTTGTTCCTTCCGTCTGCGAAGTGCATCTCGAACCTCCGCTACGATCTAAACAATAGACACTATTCTAATACGATTGTTGAATAAAGAAACTTTCTATTTATTTCTTACCAACGCATTTTTGGTATAAATACATTTACTTGCTATTATAGGGCTGGCTTTTTAATTGCTAATTTTTGTCATGATACAGGAATGTATTTACATCTTCATTTTTTCTGTTGTCGTTTGCACGAGAATTTTTTTAGAAAAAAGAGTAATAATACTTTTACAGATGTACAATACTTTATTCAGCAAATAAAACCTTTTATTATAATACAAGTAATATATCTCTTCATGTTACAGACTTTAGTACTGTACTCATATGAGTATACTGGGAACACGTGCGCATTTCATGTTTTATGAATGTCAATGAATGCAGTGTACTCAGATGAATACATGGAGTAAAATGGGTTAAGCAGACTTGAGAAAATACTTTCGTTTCAATAAGTGCATTTATATATATTTTTATGAGAACATATATTTATATAATGTGACATACATGTGCATGTATGATATGGTACAACTAATATACATCTATGTACGATGTTTGCTATTATATCCTTTAAAGGATGGTTTTGTTAAACTGCTAACATTTATCATAATATAGAAATGTATTTATATCTTCAATTTTTTATTCATCATTTCATACAATGGATAAATGATATTAGTTATAAATATAAATTAGTTATTAGTGATATTAGTTTTAAATGATATTACACAGTTCAAAAAATATGTTTGTTTCAATAAATACACTTGTATATATTTTTATAAGAACACATATTTATATGGTGCAATATACATGTGCATGCAAAATGTACATATATTATATACATCTAATATGCATCTATGTAAAATGCTTGCTATTATATGCTTTAAGGGTTGATTTTTTCAAATTGCTAATTTATGTCACAATATAGAAATATATTTATGTCTTCAATTTTTTATTCAACATGTCATACAATGGATAAATGATACTAGTTATAGACAGTTCAAAAAATATTTTTGTTTCAATAAGCACATTTTTATAAGAACATATACATGGTGCAGTATACATGTGCATGCAAAATGTACATATATGATATACAACTAATATGCATGTATGTATAAAATGTTTGTAATATGAGGATAAGTACAAAAAGTTTGTAAGGTTAATAGAAAATAGTAGGTCGGTAATAGTAAGCAAAAACGATCGGAAGTTGCCTTGAAGGATGATCGAAACGTGTCAAAGTGGATGGACGAGTGGCATTCGTATCGTGAAAATAGGCAAGAAAAGAGAGAGAGAGAGAAACCGCGAACAGAAGAAACGGGGAAAGAGGAGAGAGATTGGGAAGAAAGCGAGAGGAAGCGATGAGAGGAAACTCTTAACTCGGTCCCAAGTTCGACTTGAAAGGCTAGAGTTTCCGTCCTTCAGCGGCCATCGCTCTTTAAACGAGAGGCAGAAAGATTCCCGTTCAACCTGCCGTTTCTTCTCAAATACGTACAACCATTCTTTTGCTCAAAGGAAAACTCGAAGCAAGCTGTTTCATATGCACCGCTCGCTAAAAGTATGTGACCGTTTCATCCAAATTGCATTTTATGACGTACGTCATAAAGATACTCGAGACAAATTCACAACGCAGTTTCTCTCTGTTACTTTGAAGATACGTCACGAATTAATAATTGCACACTTTATGAAATCTAAGCACTTTACAATTTAATACGAGTCGTTTCAAACTGTTACTTGTCACTTTTTATTTATAAGAACAGGAGGTATGTTGAGGAACATGTAGGTGGATTTTGTCCCACATGTGTGGATGAGTGTATCGAGTACATACATAAAATTTGCAGAAATTTTTCTTACTTGTCACTTTTTATTTATAAGAAAAATTGCTGTAAGTACTATGTATTTACTCGGTACACTTATCGACACGTGTGGGACAAAATTCACATATGTGTTCTCCAACCCATTACACATACGATAAGTTGTCTCATCTTATATACAAGAGGGTGCACTATTGTATTTAATATCCTTCTATTAATAACCACTCTGTCAATCTCCTATTTCTCACTTTTATCAACAGGTCTTTCGATGCAAAATAATTCATATACCTCTGAATTGCTCTTCATGTATACTCCATCGTCTACCTGTACTACTGTCAAGTAGAAAAGGTCAGACACTCCACCCGTAAAGAAAGACATTAATCATTAAGGACACAAGGAACTAACTTGAATATTCAAGCTTTTAATTACTGAAACGTCGAATGTTCATTCCAGAATACGAACATTCAAACAACAAAGAAAGCATCGTTGAATAGAACGAAAACGTATATTCGTTAAGCGAAGGCTGACGTTTCACATGCAATAAGTTGGTCGACCTCGCATATAAACAAATTCGGCGCTTTCACGCAACAGAAGCGTACAAAGTTTATCCTGAACATAAATTGGAAGCAATTTCAGTATTGAATGCATGTCACAACTTGCAGCGCAACGCTCGATCGTTTAAAATGTCTGCTCGTGTATGCACGCATACACTCCAGCTCAAAAATCATAGGTCATCTATTAAATTCTGAAAAAGCCACGAAAGACAATGGCGAAAATATTCGATTACTATCGTACTTTATACGTGCCATTTATTTTAACAATATTATCAAATTACTATGTGCTGGACGGACTCATTACGTGTACATGGAAATAGCATTATAGGTAACTCTTTTTAAACAATTCTTTTTTAATTAAATTATGTAGTTTATTAGGTGGAGAATGTATACTAAGTTTTAGTGACAGATATTGTTTATAAATAATTTGTGACAGACCTTTATTTACTGTGTCTTCAATGTTAAACATACATGTATCTATAGGTACACATATGAAGGTTAGGTTGGGTTATGATATGATAAAGTCATATAATTTAAATAATTTATGTCGTAGGATAAAATTACATGATTCGACTAATTTATGTCGTATGATGAAGATACATAATTCTAATAATTCATATCTTATGATAAAATAGTATAATTCAATTGATACGCGATTGTGTGAATAAAAGATGAAGTCACAGAATTGAACTAATTCATGTCATGACAAAATGATATTAAAATAGCATCACTGCATGTATAACAGTGCCAGAGTTTTGAAGAAAGATGTAGAGGTATTTTGTTCGGGTGTGAAGGAAGCAAAAACGCCATCGGCCGTTTTTCTCGCGTAAAGAATTCACTTTGCATTTTTACATTCCATCGAAAGAAGAAATCGACGCGAGATTACCGCAAGGGTGCCGTAGGTATTCTTCGACGCCCGTGGCGGTTCTCCGTCCCTATCCAAGTACGCGGTGCTTGAAGCCCTCACGGCCATTTAAGATACTCGTTTCTTCGACGATTCAAATTTTAATTCAATTACGACGACGTCGACGACGACGGGAACGTCGGTCCCGAGTTTTCTCGCGCTTCCCCATCTTCTTTTTCCCCGCCACTTTTTTCCTCCGGATCTCTCTACCCGGAGTCGGCCTCTTTTTTCCACCAGCCACCCTCGTCCCGCGAAATCTGAATTTAATTATGACCCTTCACGTAGCCGCTTTACTCCTCCACCCTCACACCGAGAATCGTGGCCTATCTCGCTCTCGCATCTTTGCCGTCTACCGAACGTTAAGACGTGCACACCTTTCTTCTTCTATGAGCTTTCTTCTTCTCTCCTTCGTTTTCTATCCGAGAGAGCTAGACGACGGGAAGCGGCTTAAATTTTAAAAGGGCGTTTAACCCTCCTATTACTTTCCGACTAGTCCGTTCTTCCGCCACGCCGTTCAATCTTCGACCGTGATTCGAGCGCTGAACGCTCGATAAACGAATCTCGCTATTACGAGTATGCTCTACAATATCGAACCTCTTCGAGCCCTTCACTTGTTATGAACAATTCATATATCACCGTTAATTTAAGACAGGAATCAATTTTACTGATAGATTACGCTTTCATGAAACTTTATAATGAACATGTGTGACATAGGGATTTGGGAACGGAGATCTGGAGAAATCCTGAATGGATCTAAAAAGTAGAAATTTAGTGAAGTAGATGCTTAGAGATACACAAATAAAGATATAGAAACATGTAGTATTTTAGTAAATATAAAAATTACAAGACTGAGAAGTACATGTGTGGAGACAGGACATGTATGCACACATGATTGAGAACAGAGATCTGGAGAAATCTTGAATGGATCTCAAAAATAGAAATTTAGTGAAGTAGCTGTTTAGAGATACACAAATAAAGATATAGAAACATGTAGTATTTTTGTAAATATAAAAATTTCGATACAGAGACGTACATGTGTGGAGACAGGACATATATGCACACATGATTGAGAACAGAGATCTGGAGAAATCTTGAATGGATCTCAAAAATAGAAATTTAGTGAAGTAGGTGTTTAGAGATACACAAATAAAGATATAGAAACATGTAGTATTTTAGTAAATATAAAAATTACAAGACTGAGAAGTACATGTGTGGAGACAGAACATGTATGCACACATGAATGAGAAAATTTAAGAATTTGAAGATTCAGCAGTATAAAAAAGACAAATAAAAAAAATAAAAAGAGTGATTTGAAATCAGAATGGAAGTATCTCATCGTTTCCATAATTGGTATGGATTCCTTAACGAATTGCACGAGGCAGCGTAGGCGCACCGCGCACGGTATCGATTGATCGTGGAATAAATACCCTTATACAGAAATAATGAGGGGTTGCATTATGAAAAGATGTATTCTATGCCGGTTACGGATCGTCTGCTGATTAATTCTTTTCCTGTTGCGCTATCTTATTCCTGTCTCGATTATCCTTTGGAAAGCATCCACATCGACGATTCTTCCTTCCGTTCGATTCATTCTCTGGCCCGATCTGTCGTTCTTTTTCCCCTCCCCTCACATTTCTCCTCGGCCCTTCAATATTCTCATTACTACTTCAACATCGATTCCGTTCGAGATCCCGCGGTTACCGACGGCAATTAAATTAATGCCAATTAAACAAACCGGTAACCGTTAATTGATGGTTTATATCCCCGTCAGTTCAGCTAGTAGCGGAGCGTTTTATAACATCTAGCCTAGGAGTGCGTTCGCAAATAAATGTCTGCTCGTTAATCGCGATAACCGACCACCGTGTAAAATCGAGCTTCCATATCGCTTCCGACTGTACGCTTTTGTCTCGACTATTAACGGCGTTAAATATTCCTGTCTGCGACGGAAACTTGAAACTTCACGCTCGAATCATAAGCATATACTTACAATTCTATTCTTGTTATAATATATTACTATAATTGTAATCTTGCAACTACGACCTGCTTGCCACTTTACTATTTTAGCTGCAATAATTACATCAACTACTACAATTAATTATTTCGTTTACCAAATTTCACAAAATTGTCCACCCATTAAGGAGTGATTAAATCCACCCATTAAACGAGTATCTATAAACAGTCTAAAAGGTTAAATCCGTCACTCTATCCAACCAACAAATATCGCAGTTTCGTAAATATGTCAAAGGTGCAACGACTCGCGTACGACAAGATTATCAGTCGTCGGAAAAGTCGGGTCAAAGGGATTAAGGCGACAGCGGAGCAACCGGCTTAAATTTTCAGCAGCAGCTAGCCACTGTTTTTGTGTCTGCGAAATGTTTGCGTTAAAAATTCGCGACAGAGTTGGATCTAGTTTTTTGAATTAATTTCTGTGTCCTTTGACGCGAGGATATATTCTAGAGGAAACTCATGGAAACTGGTTCGAAGAAGCGATCAACAAGAGAGAGAGAGAGAGGGAGAGGGAAATCTGTCGCAAATTGGCTGGGTAATCAATGCCGGTCTTGGGATTCCAAGCCGAGATCAGACCGTTGTACCGTTTAATTAGAATACAGCTGCCTCTCCGCTGTGTCAAATACCGGAAGAGCCTCGCTCCGAATGGATTCGGCTTCCGTGAATTTTCATAGCCGGCCTGGATTGATCGAGCGCGTGATCGTTTCGCGACGATCTCGTGAACACCGGTTATTCGAGACTGCAATAAACACGGCTTTTCTGAGGCGATGAATCGGGAGCAGAAATGCAGGATGACGCTAATAAAACGAGTGTTCAAATGGCTGACTCTTATATCGATTGCTTTATCAAAGTGTCGTTGAATGTCTTCGATAAAAGGAAATCTGGATTCGAAGAGGAAAATATGACAGACGAAATATGATAGACGTTACCAGTCGTTGATGTTTGGGGAGGTTTTGAGTATGGGGGTGGGGGTTGAGATTTTGGGGAGTTTGAGAGGTGGGAGATTTGAGATTTGGGAGATTTGAGAGGTGGGAGATTTGGGATTTGGGAGATTTGGGATTTGAGAGATTTGGGATTTGGGAGATTTGGGATTTGGGAGATTTGGGATTTGGGAGATTTGGGATTTGGGAGATTTGGGATTTGGGAGATTTGGGATTTGGGAGATTTGGGATTTGGGAGATTTGGGATTTGGGAGATTTGGGATTTGGGAGATTTGGGATTTGGGAGATTTGGGAGATTTGGAATTTGGGAGATTTGGAACTTGAGAGATTGGGAATTTGGGAGATTTGGAACTTGGAAGGTTGGGAACTTGAGTGAATGGGAACTTGGGAGATTGGTAACTTGGGAGATTTGGAATTTGGGAGATTTGGAA
>NW_003797161.1:1591544-1601917 GCF_000220905.1 Megachile rotundata
TTGGGAGATTTGGAACTTGAGAGATTTGGAACTTGCAAGATTGGGAACTTGGGAGATTTAGAATTTGGGAGATTTGGAACTTGAGAGATTTGGAACTTGCAAGATTGGGAACTTGGGAGATTTAGAATTTGGGAGATTTGGAACTTGAGAAATTTGGAACATAGGAGATTGGGAACTTGGGAGATTGGGAATTTGGGTGATTTGGAGATTTGAGTTTAAGAATTTTGGAATATTGTTATTTGGGGGTTTTGGAATTTGAGGATCTAGAGTTTGGGGTTTTAAGGATTTAGTGACCTGGAAATTTGGACATATAGGTATTTGGTAATTTATTCATTAGGCAATCTACAAATTTGAACATATTATTTACAGCTTTAGAGATTTGGTAATATATGAACTTAGACATATAGGTATCCAAAAATTATGGTATGTGGTAATTTAAGAATCTGAACGTATGCATATCTAACAATATCCAGACTTGAGAATCTGTGATTTAACAACCCAGCCCTTGGCACTCTAATAATTTGATAATCTAAAAATATGCATATCTTTTCTACATACAAGGTACTCAGATCAGGAAACTTGAAGACCCAACCATACAAAAACCCCCATTCTCAACATTTAAAACGTCTGTCACTTCATAAGCAATAATAACGTCCCCCCAACGAAATCATTCTTAACTCAACGGTGTGATATTGTGGTACAGAGTGGTTTTACCACGCTTAATAGTTCATTTGCCGTTACAAGCCCGAACGTTTCGGTGCGGAGATGGCGAATAAAAAATGAAGAGTACGAGGCTAACAGAAAGATACGAAAGAGGAAACACGAGTTGGGAGCTACTATTACTGTTTATGTCAATTTCGTGCCTACGGTGCATCACAAAGGAAATAAAAGGGGAACAATTGCACCGTCGCCAAGTGCAATTTGCGCCTAGATATTATAAAAAGGGAAGAAGAAGGGAGGAAGAGCGAGAGCCAGAGGACAGACAGAAAGAGGACTAATGGGAGGGACAAAACGGTTGGAAGAATGCGGAGGAAAGAGGTAACTAGTACAAAACAAACGATGCGCGGTTCTCCACCGAGTCTGCATTGATATATTACGACATATTCTAGCCATTGGCGTAACTAACATTTTTCTTTCGTGTCACTTACCTAGATTTACTAGATTCGTTAAGTTTTATAAGTTATTATCTTTAATAACGAAATTTACTGGTTTTGGTTAGGTTTGGTTACGGTATTTACTAGTTTTGGTTATGGTATGTGTTCTTTGTAAGGGTGGTAGGTTAGGTTAGGTTCTTCATAAGGGTGGTAGGTGAGGTTAGGTTTATTAGGTTGGGATCTTGTGAGTTTTGGGAATTTGGGGATTTGGGGATTTGGAGATTTGGGGATTTGGGGATTTGGGATTTAGGGATTTAAGGAGGGGAGTTTGAGGTATTTAGTATTTAGGAACTGGGGAATTTGGATAGAATTTCGGATATTTCAGGGATTTGGGGATTTTGGGATTTTGGGGATTTTGGGGATTTTGGGAATTTTGGGAATTTGGCATTTTGGGGATTTTGGGGATTTTGGGGATTTGGAGATTAAGGGATTTGGGAATTTGGAGATTTAGGAATTTAGGGATTTAGGAATTTAGAGATTTAGGGATTTAGGGATTTAGGGATTTAGGGATTTAGGGATTTAGGGATTTAGGGATTTAGGGATTTAGGGATTGATTTAGGGATTTAGGGGATTTAGGGATTTAGGGATTTAGGAATTTAGAGATTTAGGGATTTAGGGATTTAGGGATTTAGGAATTTAGGAATTTAGAGATTTAGGAATTTATGGATTTAGGGATTTAGAGATTTAGGAACTTAGGTATTTGGGAATTTAGGAATCTAAAAATTTAGAAATATAATTTATGGACTTCAGAATTTGGGGCCTGAAGATTAAGATATTTGGAAATTCAGAAATTTGGTGGTTTGAAAATTTGGAGGAAAAATTCTAGAATTGAAGGATGTCAAAATTGAGAAATCTAAGAATTTAGCATTTTAGAGACTTCAGTATTTGGAAACTTGAGAACTTGAACATTTGAGAAGTTGATATCTGAGGAATACAGAAAGCTGTGCATGTGAGGATGTAGCAATTTATAAATTTATAAATTTGAAGATTTAGGTAAATGAGGATTTAAGAAAGAATTTAAGAATTCAAAAACTAGTAACCTTGATAATTGCACAAAGTCCACTTCAAAAAGTACAAAATCAAAAAATTAACAGTTTGAAAATTCAGATCCTCAGAACCCTCCGTTAGAAGAGAATTTGTAAATTCTCTTGAGTTTTGAGAAATTGGGAAATCATGACAATTTGTAAATTTTGCAACATACAACCATAAAAACTTTCGGTATCAAATTTCCAATATAAAGTACTATATGTGGTTAATTGATATATTGTTGTACCCACCCCTACAGTTACGCCACTGGTTCTATCCTTGTGTATCACGTTTTCCCCCGTTGCTTTTACAATTCGATTATTGGAGTACCGGTAAATCAACGATGGAAATAAACTTAAATTACGAACGTTTCTCCGCTGTACGAAGATAAATACACACGTTTATAAAAACGTTTTTATATCGGTGAGACAAATCTGGCGTAACGAACGTATCGTGTCCCAGTTGGAGCTTTGTTCGGCAAAAAAGCTTGTATCGAGAATTTAACGTTTAAAAATTATTGCAAACGAAGCGAAGTTTCCTCGATTGTTCTCGTAATTTATCATTAAAAAAGATAGGATCGACGGAGCTTAATTGTTCATTAGGAATTTCACTTCCTCGTATTCGAGTATTCTTTTACCTTTTTTGTTTCTCTACAAAGTTCGTTTACATCGGAGGGAAAACCGCCCGCGGAGCTGATTGATTAAGAACAGCAATCACTTTTGAAAACAGCCCAACAACTTGTAAGGAGAGTTTCTTTCCAGAAAAGATGCTCGTTATTTATCTAACCGGGTCAACGCTGGAAGGTATAAGAACCTAAAGTTTTATGACGAGGAGGTAACTCGAAAACGTAGAAATCTTCTTAAAGTCACTTTAGAATGCTGAATGGTATAATGGTCGTTAAAACTACTGAAATTTCGGCCGGTCAAGTACTTGCATAACCTTCTTTTACCGTAATTACTGTATCTGTTAATTACTCAAACTATTTACGCTCTGGAGACACATACTGAAATATAAAAACCTCAAGGCACCTTTAGAGATCTATTTAGGGTGATCAGGTATTATAAATAGAAAGATTTAAGAATTTTCTAATGTCTGAGAGTTCGAGGTACATTTTTAAGGTTAAGCGTTCGTGGATACAAAATGGCCGCCATTCTCAGATATTTAACCTAACCTACTTAACCTACCGGCATATAACTTGAAATTAAAAATGAAGCTAAAAAATAAATAAACAAATGATGAAACATAAATTAGTGCACACATTTATTTTTTATCTTGATGAAAATCAATATTGATCTCAAAGAATGTATTTTAATAAAATGTGTACCTTATTATGAGAAACTTGTGGAGCGGTCATTTGACCTTTTTGTTAGTTTTAGTGTTAATTTTGTACATTTTTAAGTGCCCTTTATTAAATTTATCAGCTGTGCAAGTTTCTGAATCTTGCTACTACTAAATTGTTAAATTCTTGAACTTTAAACTGGACCAAAAAATTATGCAGGCAATAAAATGTTTAAATATTTGCGTAGTCATTTGTCATTATCGTTTGTTATTTCGTGGAGCAGCGTATTACAAAGAATGTTAAGTATCATTTATTAAATTTGCAACTGTGTAAGTTTCTGTATATTGCTGTTTTTAAATTGTCAAATATTTGAACTTCAAGTTGGTCCATAAAATTATGCAGGCAATAAAATGTTAAAAAATTTGCGTAGTCATTTGTCATTATCATTTGTTATTTCGTGAAGACACATCATATTACAAAGAATGTCAAGTATCGTTTATTAAATTTGCAACTGTGTAAGTTTCTGTATATTGCTGTTTCTAAATTATCAAATTCTTGAACTTCAAATTGGTCCATAAAATTATGCAGGCAATAAAATGTTTAAATATTTGCGTAGTCATTTGTCATTATCGTTTGTTATTTCGTGGAGCAGCGTATTACAAAGAATGTTAAGTATCATTTATTAAATTTGCAACTGTGTAAGTTTCTGTATATTGCTGTTTCTAAATTGTCAAATATTTGAACTTCAAACTGGCCCATAAAATTATGCAGGCAATAAAATGTTAAAAAATTTGCGTAGTCATTTGTCATTATCGTTTGTTACTTCGTGAAGCAGCGTATTACAAAGAACGAAACAGCCTAAAATGTCAATAACAGGAAACGGTATCGCGTGTACTCGTGTCCTCTAATATCTGAAACAACGTCGTTCGAAAAGTGGCCGGTTCGGGTGTGTGTCGAGGCTACATGCAGTCCCGGGGGTTGCATGCACGAAAACGAAACGAAAGGAACGGTAGAAGTAGACGAGCGAGGCAGATGGAGCTAGGGCAAGTAGAACGAGAAGCGAGATAGGCGAATCGCAAAGAGCGAAAGGAAGAGGAGAGAAAAGTAGAAGAGCGTGGATCAGAGGCAGAGGGATGCAACGACTGTGTCCGAGCACGTCGTTAAAACCCGACCCGGGGCTACAGATTCCGAGTCGTCTACTGGTAGCAGCAGCCCCTCTTCGGCATCCTCGACACCCTCGACACCCTACACAGCGGCGCAGGTCTATCGCTCGCTACTCGTTCGACTATTGTTTCGTCAAGTGCGACGTAAAAGACTCGAAGATCCGCCCATTGTACTGGCTATTAAGGCTGTTGTCTTGACGCTCGCCCTCCTCGTCTGACGTGTAGCCTACCGAGATTACCTTTCTCCGTCCTGCGAGAGCTAAAGAACCACCGGAAATGGTTTGCACGAATTCATATTTGTCCCCGGGTCACGTTCCCTCGGGAGCTGCGAGGGAAGGGCACGTTTCTGGGTCCCTCGGACACGGGAAACGTTCACGACGTAATTATTACGATTCAAGGTGGATTAAGGAGAGTTTCAAATCAGACATGAACAGGGCAGATTGAAATTTTTAGAAAACATAATGTATTTCATTATCGACGGTCGGTAATTGTTTAGGGTAACAGACTACTTGATGTCGATGACTTGAACATGTATCGAGATCATCATACTGAGTGATTTTGTCAAAGTCTTACTCAGCACTCATTTGTTAAAAAGTCATAAGCAAAGAGGTTAGTAATTGTTTAGGACGGACTACCCCTGTTCTCAATGACCTTTACATATATCATGTTCATCACCATGAATAATATATATAAACGATTTGCTGGATACTTATTATTTGTCGAAAAGTTATAAACAAAGAAGTTAATCATTTTTTAGGAGAAGCCACCCCTGTTGTCAATGACCTTTACACATATCATCATGTTCATCATCGTGAATAATATATATAAACGATTTGCTGGATACTTATTATTTTTTGAGAAGTCAGAAACAAAGAAGTTAATCATTTTTTAGGAGGGACCACCCCTGTTGTCAATGACCTTTACACATATCGTCATGTTCATCATCATGAATAATATGTGTAAAAGATTTGCTGGGTACTTACTATTTGTTGAGAAGTTATAAACAAAGAAGTTAATAATTTTTTAGAAGGAGCCACCCCTGTTGTTCATAACCTTGACATATATCATGTTCATCATCATGAATAATATATATAAACGATTTGCTGAGTACTTATTATTTGTCGAAAAGTTATAAACAAAGAAATTAATAATTTTTAGGAGGAGCCACCCCTTTTGTTCATAACCTTGACATATATCATCGAGGTCATCATCCTAACTAATGTAAAATATTTTACTCGACGCTCATTATTTCTTAAAAAGTTATAAACAATCTTGGTAATAATTTACAATAACTATCATCCATAACCTGAACATATATTATCAAGATCCACAAACCATATATGGCAGCTGTCTTAAAAAATAATATAAGTAAAATGATTTCTATTTAACAATCCCTGACCATGCAAATTATAAGACCTAATAAATCATGCAAGAAAAAATGGTAGAACTTTGTACACATGCCTGTAGAAGTAATTCAATCCATATTTGGAGTCCCTGGATGATTACGCCAGTGTAGGTTGTTAAGTTCAGTACGTGTTCGCAGCCAAGTTCGTTATTAAGCTCGTTTACGAGGTACGTATAGAATTTTAACGGCGGTGCAGCGGGTACAATCAAAATTTCATTTCGCGTATTGCACGGCAGAGCCGGGAAGATGTTCGCGGATAGATAAGAAACGATTACCGTAAAGTTTCGAAAAACTGCGAGAATATAATGCAGCGTTACCTATCCGGTGTTTGCGTTTCGCGAAGAAACTACGAGCATCCTGAGCTTCTTGCGAGTTCGAAGCGACTCGGGATGGCGAAGAAACGGGAAACCGAGGGAATATTTTAACAAAGTCGTTAAAACTCCGACGCTAGAATCTCTCACAAATAACTGCGTAAAAATTGAAGAATTGAAGCGCTTCGTATTTTTCCGGCTCGCGTTTTTCCTCCCTCTTTGTGTTTTCCGTTCTTCGTCGCGACAACAACCGCACGGGACGGAAAACGGGTCGACGGTGCCTGTTTAAGTAAGAATAAAAAATGTAGAAGAACGAAAGACGAACAGGCAGGAACTACGAAGAATAAATTATACATTCCGACCTATCTCTCGCTTGCTCTCTTGCTCGCCTGCGTGCTCGTAATTTACACAGTTCCTCAAAGATGCAGCGACTGCAAAACGTCCTCCCTTTTTTATGCACGCTGATACTTGCATCCAGCCATCTTTTCCAACCCTTACGGCGCGCTGGCAGCTCGTTCAAGAAACCTCAAGATGACAGCCGGTAACGAGAAGATCCACCAGCGGAAATTTTCAGAAAAACCATACCGAGCGAGATGCTCTCGTAGAATTTGCAATAACCGCACTCGCATTCCTCGAAAAAAACGAGAATATACTCGACGGTAAAACGCTACGATATTTACGGTGTGGTTTTGTTACATCGTCACGTACGGACAAAATTTTTGGACTTGATAATACTGTGTAGTTCTAGAACTAAGGTTTCATCATGAAGAATGTGAATTTCGAAGGAGTTAGAGAGAGTTTAGGGAATTTTAATTGGATCCTGGAAGAGTCTGAGAGAATTTTAATGGGGTCGGGGAAGAGTAGGGGAAGTGTAGCGAAAAGGGTGGATTTGCAAATTCCTGAACTTTGAAATTTATGAATTTTTAAGTGGTTAAAACTTGAAATTCTCAAATCTCGAAATTCTCAAATTCTAAATCCTTAAGTGTTCTAAGTCCTTCAATTTCTAAATTTTTAAATTACCAAATGGCCAGATCTTCAAGTGCCTAAATCCCCAAATTCCCAAATTCCCAAATTCCCAAGTCCCCAAATTCCCATCCTTCCGAATTCCCAAGTCCCTAAATTTCCACCCTCCCGAATTCCCAAGCCCCCAAATTTCCACCCTCCCGAATTCCCAAGCCCCCAAATTCCCAAGTCTCCAAATTTCCACCCTCCCGAACTCCCAAACTCCCAAATTTCCAAGTCTACAAATTTCTACCCTCCCGAATTCCCAAGCCCCCGAATTCCCAAGCCCCCAAATTCTCAAGTCTCCAAATTTGCACCCTTCCGAATTCCCAAGCCCCCAAATTCCCAAGTCTCCAAATTTCCACCCTCCCGAATTCCCAAGCCCCCGAACTCCCAAGTCCCCAAATTTCCGCCACTCCAAATTCCCAAATTCCTAAATCCATAAATCCTCAAATTCCCCAATTCCCAAATTCCCAATTCTTAAATCCCTAAATCCTTCAATCCCTAAATTGCCAAATCTCCAAATCCACAAATCTCTAAACCCCAACCTCCAAAATCCCTAACCTTAATAAATTAAAAATCTCAAAATCTCTAAACCTCCAAATTCCAACCCTCCTAATAACCTAGAATCTCCCATAATTCGCAACTTCCAAACCACTCACGTCTCTCACTATTCCGTTCATTTTCCCAAACCCTTAACCTAAAACAAGTAGACGACGAAAGAAAAAGTAGAAATCTACCTTTTAATTTGCCCCGCAGTTCCAGGTAATTATACGAGTAATATATTCGAAATGTTTTCGATGCATAATATTTTCGATACGTTCCGAGTTTTCAGGTCGAGTGCACGATAATTAGTTGTGCGTTTCAAATAATTTCCCAGCGAACGGGTGAATCATTAAAAAATATTTGCTTGCGAAGTATAAACGAGTTACAGTCGCGATGCTGTTCATAAACTGAACGTCCTTGCAAATGGATCACGATTCCGCGTACGACAAGGATTAAAACTTTGCTGTGTTTGCTATATAATCCTTTCTAAACCGCGAACCTACTGGAGTTCTGCGGCCGCCATTTGTTGTGGTCACTGTTGAGATATAGCAAAGTAGCAAAGGCTATGCGCCATTACGTGATTTAAGCTAACAGAATCTTCTCAATTTTGTATCATCAAACTTTGTAAAATAGGTCTTGTGTCATGCTTGTCTCAAAATGTGTCTTGCTACAGATGCACGAAGCATGATGTGTCTTATAAGGCGTTTTTATAAAATAAACTGTCTGTTTATGAACAGCTTCAGAGCTACAAAATAAAATACATATTTATAATTAATATTGTAATTTATTTCTGAATGATGAGATTTATCTACAAATATAAAAATAGAGACCTGAAACTCGAGTCTCGAGTGTCTCGAAACAAGTCTCATGAAAACTCTATCAAAGCTGCAAGCACAAAATATTTTTGCACAGTGAACCTCGAATCAACTTAATCAAATTATGAATCTAATTTCGTCTTACATATTTGTGACACAATCTCTGTAACAATTTTGTCAAACTTTGTTTTCGTTAACAGACAAAATTGTATCAATACGAGAACGAAAGTCACACTTTAAGAATGGAGAACTGTTATGGGAACACATATTAAACTCGTAGCTAGATATCGCAGTTCTAGCTTTAAACTCGATGTTACACATCCGTGCTATAATTCAGTGACACACAATTTTTTCTCATGACATTTAATTTTTAAATGCGTTCCTTTACTGTCCCCGGTTTTCTAGCTGACTCACGTACACCGAAACACCCATGCAATATTCATTCTCATACACTCGTACCTTGTTTTCTGCGCCCTGTTATCACACCCGCGCTTTCCTAGCCGGAACACAACAGAAAACAATGGAAATTTCGTACGTTGGTAATTCCGTGATCAAAATAAATTCATTGTTACTGCTATTTTCGGTTTGCTATGCTTATTTTAATTTTTCACTTGGTAATTAGTAGGCTCAATTAGCGACTATAATAGAGTGTGTATTTGTGGTGCGTTATATCGTATCATAAAATTGCGAAATTTCGAATTTGGGATGTTGAGTTTGATCTAAAAGTTAGAGAATTTGCAAGAATTGAAAATTTAGAAAATTTAGGAAGTTGGTATTTTAAAAAAATTAAAAATATTAGGAATTAGAGGATGCAGAAATTCAAAACCTTAGAAGTTTAAAATCTTGTGTAATTCAACCCTCTGAGAATTTAGAGAAAATCTAAAAATTACAGAATTTAGGAATTCAGAAATTTAGATATCCAAAAATTTGAACAAAGACCTGAAAATAAACTTAAAAAATTTGTAAATCTTTTAAAATTGAAGAGTCTGCAAATGTATCCAGAAACATAGCAGAACGAAGAAAACCTTTCAAGACACGTCCCGTGTAACTAAATAAAATATAAAGCTAGCAGCGGTAGTCGATGCACTTGTTCCTACGAGAAACATAATTTTCAGTTGATTTCCGTGAGCCACGCGAGCACGAGTTCCCCTAAAAGGATTAGCGCAGCGTAAAAGTATTTTCTCTCGGTATAATATTCGCCATTAATCCGTCCCTGGAGTCCGCGTGCAACAATCGCGAAGCATAATACGAGCTTTTCATCGCGGGTCCAAGCAGCTCCGCCTACGGCCGCGCTCTTTGGCGATCGGCGAGGGTCGACGGTAACAAAGCTTGAGAATAATCGTGGCGCGAAGGGAGGGAAACGAGCATCGTGGGTGAAGCAACGGCGCGACAAGTTTTTCGTCGGGCGAACGCGCGAAAGCGAGTCGCTCGTTCGGTTCCTTGGTCTCTGAGTCGAACGTCTCGAACGAAACGTTCCGTCTCCGGAAGAAGTAGCGAACAATGCCCGGACGAAGAGTGCGGGAAGAATAGAAACAAAACAGAAGGAGGGAAGAAAAAGGTAAGGGAAGCAAACGAAACACAAAAGTGTAACGCGTCGCGAAAGCATCTCCCGAATGCTGGATGCGTGCAACGACCGCGCGCGCACCGTGCGTCCTCCCTTTCATTCTTCGTG
>NW_003797161.1:1614704-1656811 GCF_000220905.1 Megachile rotundata
AAATTACCAAATTTCCAAATTCCCAAATTCCCAAGTTCCCGAATTCCCGAATTCCCGAATTCCCAAATTACCAAATTCCCAAATTCCCAAATTCCCAAATTCCCAAATTCCCAAATTCCCGAATTCCCAAATTCCCAAATTTCCAAATTCCCAAATTCTCAAATTCCCAAATTCCCAAATTAACAAATTACGAAACTTTCGAAATTTTCTCCAGAGATCCCTAGAAATCCCTAGAACCCCTGTAGGATCTTTCAGAATTCCCCTAGGATCCCCAGAAGCCCCTAAAATTCCTCTAGTATCTCTCACAATTCCCCTAGGATCCCCAGAAGCCCCTATAATCCCTCTAAAATCTCTCAAAACTCCCCTAGAATTCCTGTAAGTCTTTAGAATCCCTCTAGGATCTTCCAGAATTTCCCTATGTTCATTCTACCTTCACATCGAAATCCAAATCGAAAGAAAATGAAGTATAAAATGTGATTTCAAGCAGTAGGATGGAACTATTGCAAGTGATCAAACTACATCTCCTTTTCGATAAAACTTTAGGCGTTATGCTTCAATTTCTTTCACCGAGTAGTTGCAACGAGATTCTGCGCGACGATCGCACGGAAAATTTTGTAGGAAAAAGAACGCGACGATATCGGAACCAATTTTCAAACCGGAAAACTTCGATGAAGATTCAAAAGAAGAATCGACGGGATCAAGTTTTGATCATTCTGTTTCTTCTTCTTTGTTCTTTCTTGTGCATCGATCATAACGTTATTTCTAATATCGAGTTTTTGTATGCTTTACAATGTCAGAGTTCAAATGGATGGAGCTGAGATTTTTGTCTGGAGTGAAGTTTCATTTTATTATTTAGGTATAATTTTTGTGTTATGCGAAATCATATGTAGAACTGTGGTAAATGTTTGTGTTGAATCTCGATTCTGTGCGAGGCGATTAATGTATGTAACCAACTGTGTACTTAACTCGTTGCGTTATGATTTATTTATCAGGTCAGTCAGAACTAGCTAATCACAATTATAGTGTGAAAGCAAACAAGGAAATTGAAATGTTATGTCAGCTGGTATCAATCATTGATTATGCAAATAATTTGACTTGAACGTCAAAGTAAAACTCATTAAAAATTCAACTAAAATTGATCACAGCTGAAGTACCAGTGCGTCACCAGTGTGTCACGAGTGCGTCACTAGTCACGTCAAAATAGTGCAAGGGGGTAAACACCCCAATACTTAAAAATTGTATAGTCAAGTCATACTCATTGAAACAGTGCAAGGTTCACAAAAAATGTACCAAAATCACACGCTTCGATAAATTAATTTCACATTAACAAAACATAGTTTTCTTGTAAAAAATAAAATTAGTACAGAATGATAAAGAGGAGCGGTCACAATGTTCAATAAAAAATTTCATCCCTAACAAATAGTTTAAGTTCATTTTTTTATCCAAACTCTTAAAAACCATAAATCCAGAAAACCACAAGAAGGTGCATGAACGAATCGATGAAAATCCATTCCCGTATAGCACTTCACCACGAAACAGGGAGAGAAAGCAAAGTCGAAGTTTCCCAAACTCCAAACGTAGCGAGATTGTGCCGGTAAATTAAGTCTTCGCCGAGTTAAAGGCGTCACAGTTTTACGCGCGGTAAAACGACGAAAGGAGGGCCAATTTCCTGATCGACCATGGGTGAAACGTCGAACCTCAACTTCCGCCCTCGCTACACCGTCTTGGAACGTGCTCTTTCAGCCCCTTTGCTTCCACGCCCTGATCGACCCCCTTTAAAACTCTCCACCGTAACACGCACGCCAGTTGGTTCGTCGAGTGGTCCGTCGAACCGTTTATTTTCATTCGTCGGGATTGCTTTTCATCGACACGGCCCTACGACAAAAGCTCTGTGTGTGCGACCTCGTATCCTGCACGCGTATACGCCCGCCGCATGAGTATAGTACTTTTTATGCTCGCCGTATTTCAATGAGACTCCTTCGCAACATTCTCGATGACTTCTGTCGTTCAACGTGCCCTTAGGCTACTTGAATCCTTCAATGTTAAGACTTTTAACTACTATTTATGAACACTCCACTGATAATTAGCTGCTTTGTTTCTGGTTAATTTGCTTGATAAATTGGATGATTTTATACAATCATTTTTTTAGCAAAATTATTCGTGAGGGAGGACATTTTTTTCATGATACGAGTGATGTAATGGAAGGTACATAAATATGAATTTATATATGCACAAATGTGAAGAGTGACATGTTAATATTTTGACTGTTGTATATCATTAAGTGTGTTGTATTTCATTGTATATCATTAAGTGTTCGTGTTCGTTTACTTCTCAAATAGACAAGTAAGAGAACTTC
The DNA here is from genome assembly GCF_000220905.1 of Megachile rotundata. Taxonomy (NCBI): domain Eukaryota; kingdom Metazoa; phylum Arthropoda; class Insecta; order Hymenoptera; family Megachilidae; genus Megachile; species Megachile rotundata. The sequence goes on from NW_003797161.1 coordinate 1,617,061, forward strand.
TTACTTACAAGAAGTTCGAACGAAAATGAATTTGAGGTTAGGTTGACCAAACAGAATTAATTCAAACAAAACGCGAATGATAGTACACAAACATCATACCATATGAAAACAATGTTCACCCTTTTTAATGTCTTAAACTTTAATACCTCAAATTGTACGTATAAATGTCTCAGGTTTCATAAACGAAATTTCATGACTGTCAAGGAAAGTTTTCACATTTGCAAATTTGAAAAAGTATATTAACTCGCAACGTCCCTACAAAGTGACCATATATAAAAAAAATATCGTTCTACATTTTCGCCCTGTATTTTTTTGGTAGAATTTCAATTTTTTCCGTCGTACCAGTTACAAACATTCTGTACACGTACAGAAGCGACACCTAACGACGAGTTTCCTTTGTCAACTGCACCCGAGTTAAATAATAAAAAAAACACGTCGTAAATTAAAAATCTACCCTATGATAACATCGCCAGCACACGTTACACCAAAAACAAAAGCGCAGGAAACCGTGCGCTAATGACAAAATACAGGGTGTTATCGATCGGCTGAACCAGAGATGAAGGTAATTTCTCGTGAAAAATACAGTATAAACATTTTATCACGTACATCTTCCTCTACAAAATAACATCCATTAATTACTGCATTAAGTAAAAAGTTCAAATTATTCTCGCTGGCGTTCATAAATTTTCGTACAAACAAGAGTTTTTAAACTCAATACTGCGAATAAAACTTTGTACGACAAACACTTTGCCATTTTTCATATTATTTCCTGGTATAAAAATATTTTATCCGAAACAGAAATATTCTGCATTACCGTAAAATTTCGCTGTTCTCCGTTGTATCGGCAGATCGATATCAGGCTGTAAAAAGGTGTATGTATAAAGGATGCAAGTATTTAGCGTGAACGGCGCCAGGTATATCGAGTTTACATTTGAATTTTTCAACGCGAACAAACCCCGTTTAGAGAGTAAATAGCCGAGGTGATGGTGTTTGTGTCGTTTAAAAATTTCATCGTTGTTACATCGTCGATAAAGCGCGTTCCCCCGGATGGAGAGCAGAGAAAAAAAGGGCGATGCGTTCAACCTGTTTAGCTTATCACTTATCAGTCGCGTAGCGAAGTCGGATCGAATTAAAGTAGCCCGCGCGACGTTCGACGCGCAAACACGTTTATCCTGGAATAATTTAGTGTCTGGCAACGCGTGACGGTTTGCGAGCAACGTTCGAGCCGGGATCTAGCCGAATAGCACGCGTCGCCGATCACGCTTTAACTATCCCTCTCGAAAGTTTAAGCGGATTTCTTGAAAATTTAATCGACACCGCGCTTTCGCGTTACACGCGGCAGGATCGCTCGTAACGCCGCAAGGTGCGAACCAATTTACACCCGGTTCGAAGTCGTTCGTTCGATTTGAATCGTCGATTGTCGAATGGCGGAAACGATTCGTCCACGGAGAATCGATCCGTTTCCTCTGTGTACGTATGAAACTGAACCTGCGATCGGACCTGCCCTTTTTTCTGCAGCGGTGGTTTTCACCTGCAGGGTCGATGTACAACCGCGAAACAATCACTTTTTGTTACTATACGACATTTAGTGGAGATATGGGGACGTAGAAAACTTGGTCATAGAGAATGTAAAAAGTTGGGAAGGTTTAGAAAATTGTAATGAAAATAGTATCAAGGTTTAGAAAATTGTAATGAAAATAGTATCAAGGTTTAGAAAATTGTAATGAAAATAGTATCAAGGTTTAAAAAATTGGAACAAAGGAATTCAAATTGAGGACTTGGAGTGTATTAAAATTTTTAAACGATCCTTGTCACTTTGTCACTGAAATGATCTGACAAAGTGAAGTGTATCCGGTGTCGTGAAAATTTAATAAACACCGCATATGCAAACTAGACGAGGTTTTGCTCTCAGTTAATACCAACTTCTAACAAGTAAGAGGCGTGCTCGATTCAGGCTGAGACACTTACGGAGAAACAACGAGACCCTCGCATATTCATCGTTAGTTGACCGGTTACACGACAAGGGCGGGATTTTCGTGTACTTTAAGTCGCGAATAAAGATGCAAGGTTAACATGAAGAGGAAGTCGACGTTACCCTCGTTTTACAAGTTTAAAATGTTGGGGTATTTAACCCTTGGGACTATTTTGTCGAGTCTTGTGACGCACTCTTGACGCACTCATGACGCACTCGTAACGCATTGATGACGCACTGACGCATTTGTGAGGCACTCATGACGCACTTATGGAACTAGAGAATGCAAGTTAGGGACTTGGAAATGAGTGTATTAAGATTTTGAAATTTGAGAAATTTAGAGTATACAAAATTTGAGAATTTGGGAACTAGGGAATTTGGGAGAGTGGAAATTTGGGAACTAGGGAATTTGGGAGAGTGGAAATTTGGGAACTTGGGAATTTGGGGAGTGGAAATTTGAGAACTAGGAAATTTGGAAGAGTGCAAATTTGGGAACTAGGGAATTGGGAGAGTGGAAATTTGGAATCTATGGAATTTGGGGAAGTGGAAATTTGAGAACATGGGAATTTGGGAGAGTGGATATTTGGGAACTAGGGAATTGGGGGAGTGGAAATTTGGAATCTAGGGAATTGGGGAAGTGGAAATTTGAGAACTAGGAAATTTGGAAGAGTGCAAATTTGGGAACTAGGGAATTGGGAGAGTGGAAATTTGGAATCTATGGAATTTGGGGAAGTGGAAATTTGAGAACATGGGAATTTGGGAGAGTGGATATTTGGGAACTAGGGAATTGGGGGAGTGGAAATTTGGAATCTAGGGAATTGGGGAAGTGGAAATTTGAGAACTAGGAAATTTGGAAGAGTGCAAATTTGGGAACTAGGGAATTGGGAGAGTGGAAATTTGGAATCTATGGAATTTGGGGAAGTGGAAATTTGAGAACTTGGGAATTTGGGAGAGTGGAAATTTGGGAACTAGGGAATTTGGGGAAGGGGAAATTTGGGAACTAGGGAATTGGAAGAGTGAAAATTTGGAATCTAGGAAATTAGGAGAGTGGATATTTGAAATCTAGGAAATTGGGAGTGTGGAAATTTGGGAACTAGAGAATTCAAAAATGTGGAAACTTGTACTTCAACTGTGATCAATTTCACTCTTATTTTTAATATTTATTAATTTGGAATTCAAGTCCATATATTTGCATAGTGAACAATTGATAAATTGACATAACACTTCAACTTTCTTCGTCTGTTTTAATATTCTGGCAGTGATTAGTCCCAACTGAAGCACCTGGTAAATTATAGTACAAGGGGTTAAATACCCTTATAGAAGTAATGGTACGATTTATTATGTCTTATCGTTTCGCTGTTTAATTTTAATACGAAGGTATGCGCATTTTATGTCGGTTAACGTTAAAGTGCTAGTTAAAATTGATCGATTCCCGGTTTATAGAGAATTGATTAGCTCGATTTTCCGAGGAGGAAATTGAAGTTCACGGCGCGTCTTAATCCAGTTTAGAGAAACGCAAGGATATCGAGGAGAACGAACAGGATGGAATAAAAGCGTCCATCGATTCTGGAAATTATATCGCACGATTGCCAACTTCCCAAGAGCTCGTCTATCGTTATCGCACGACAATCGAATTACTTGAAATCATCGAGTTAGCGATAAACGTCGCGGTGGCGGTGTAAACTTCAACCTCTCGTTACAAGTGTACTCCCATTATAATCATTTAAAATACATTACATAAAAAACATACAATTTGTACAAGATACAAAATGCAGTACATATGATACATTTAAGGTTGATTTTTTGTAATTCTTCAATTTTAAAACATTTTTTAAATTACTTGAAAGATAAACATATTTATTTAAGTATGCACACATATGTGTATGTATATTCTATATTCTTCAGCAATGTTCATAAATGAAGATGAAATTAAATTATTTGTGACTATAAATTAATTCAATGGAGATAGACAATATGTAAGTAAGAACTAGTTAAAAATAATTATACAATTGTAATTGCACATGTAATTGTAAACTAACTTTTTATGACAGTGTACTTATACAATGCTGTAATGTAATATCAAAAATATTTTTGAATGATGAGAGGAACATTTTATTTTCTATAATAATATAATTGTACAACAGTGTAATTATAACATAAAAATTTATTTTTATAATAATGCAACAAAACAATAATTCTCTACTTATACCAGTATAATTTATTATTATTGAAGAGGACTTAAACTAAATTCAAAACTTTGGACTTTTTACTATAATTAAACAATTGTAAGATAATCAAATTTTAATTTGAGTTATTTAAAATGAACGACAAACACGAAAAATAATTTGAATTATGAACAAGCTCGAAAAGTATTAAAATAAACATCGAATACGTGAAAGATTAAGTAATTAACTAGCGTTAAAAATTCGTAGAGCCACGTTAAAATTAGCAAAGCAATGTTAAGTCCACGCGTGTGGTTCAACGTACGAATAAAAATTGGAATTTCACGCGTGCCGCTTCCCGTAACGCTTGAAAAAAATCTCCCCCGCATTAGTCCACGCTGACGTAATTACCTAAGAGTTAATGGATTCGCAGAAAAATGCGGCACGCGGAGAGTCCCTCTGTTTTTCGCGTCATTTCGCGAGACATTTTGAAAGAGGAAGAAAAAAGAGTAAAAGCGCAAGAAGAGAAGAAATATCGCCGTTAAACGCGGTTACGTTCGAACGAATAATTTCGTCGCAGAGTCTGCGCTCGTCCAGTGGTAAAACAAACGACCTCTCGGCCATTCCGTTGCCGGTAATAACTCACTAGAGGCTACTGTCGTGGTCCTCACGAATTATATCTGAATAATTCAACCGTTTTCTCCGCAGTTTAACCGGACGTTCTTACAATTAGTGCTCCCGAATGTGTCATCGACTCTGCTTCCGGAAAATGCCTCTGGCTTTAAATTTTGTTTCGTATAATTGCGAGGGGTAACAATATTCGGAATGGGTATTAAAGTTATAGTGGCGTTAGAATGTTAGGGGGATCTTAACACTCTTATGGTTACGGTAGGATTTTATATCTCTAACCTCTTTTGATATTGTCATTAAAATTTAAGGAAATTTATTGTTATGCTCGTTTTGATATCAGTGGTGTCAGACTCAAAATTTATTATGTGAGCTCATATGGTGTGACAGTGTAAAAATTGCTATAAAATCCCTTCATTCCCTAATAAGATCTTTGTAAACGTAGGTAATTAATATATAGTCGAAAGTGCAAATTATAGCAAATAAATTATATTATAGTATCACTCGAGGGTTGATGGTCAAACTTCAACATTACATTAGAAATTACATTAGAAATTAATATTATGAATTCTGACATTTTATACTTAGAATATTGTGACTTAAACCTTCCCATTCTTGTTAAAAAACAAAAATTTCACAACAGATAATTAGACAATTATAGCTACATATAGATATTAATTAAATTTATGGAATAGGGGTTGCTCAAGTTTAATTCTGCATCCCCATCAAGTTGAAAATACTGTGCCTCAATCGGTGGTATCTTGCTTAAGAATTCTTTCTATTGATAATTTCCCTAGTTCCCCACTATCCAACAAGCAAGATTTCCTTATCGGGTACGTGACGTTCTGCAAATTCCTTGCGCATCACAGATTACACCATGGATCAAAGCATAGGGGAACGAAGCAAGGAATTCTCGAGCGTTGCGTACTTACACGCGTGTACACGTGGGTTCAATATAGACTTCCTTTGTATAAGTACACATACGTCTTTCTATTTTTTACATTCTTCAACTTTTTTATTTTCAAGCTTAATTTTTAGATTTTTTAAATTTTTTAATTTTCAAATCACTAAATTCTCACGTTTCTGAAGTTCTCAAGTACCTTATATCTTCACATCCCTAGATTCCTAAATTTTTAGAGTTCAAATTCCTAAATCCTCAAATTTTTAGACCTCCAAATCCCTATATCTCCAAACTCCAAATTTGTCAACTCCCAAAGTCCCCAAATCCCTAGACTCCCATATCCTCGACTCCCCAAACTCCCAAAGTCCCCAAATCCCTAGTCTCCCATATCCTTGAGTCCCCAAGCTCCCAAAGTCCCCAAATCCTTAGACTTCCATATTCTCAAATCCCCTAACTCCCAAACTCCCCAAATCCCTAGACTTCCATATCCTCGACTCCCCAAACTCCCAAAATCCCCAAATCCCTAGACTCCCATATCTTCGACTCCTTAAACTTCCAAAGTCCCCAAATCTCTAGACCCCCATATTCTCGACTCTCCAAACTCCCAAAGTCCCCAAATCCCCAAACTCCCATATCCTCGACTCCCCAAATTCCCCAAATTCCCAAAATCCCCAAATACCAATATTCCCACATCCCCGCATGCCCAATTTCCCAAGTCCCAAATTCCCACATCCCTCAACAACTCCAAATTCTCAACTCACCCCAAAACGTTCAAACCATCAAGTCTCCATAAAACTCAATAAAACCCAATAAAAGTGGCGGAAAGTTTTTTCCTTCTCGATCATCATATTTTCCCTAGGGAAATCAGATTTGCTGTTGGCTGCATACACCGCATGTACATACTTTTCCAACCTCTGCTCTCTTTATCGTATTCGAACGATGACCGACTACGTTACCACGATCTCTATAAAGCAACTGCTAACTCGCCAGCAACCCATCGTCCTCTCACGATCTTCAAGAAGCTTCTGAACGAGCGTACAGCGATATAGCTGCCTGCCACGTCTCGCTCGATATCCATTAACCCCCTACTCCTCCAAGCCTATCCCGAGTCTCTGTAGGGTTTAGGGGAGACTATTCCCTCCTCGTTCATCGAAAAGACACGAGTTTATACCCCGCTGAGAGGACGAAGACTCCTCTCGTTCGTTAACCTGCAAACTGGAACTTTCGAAACTGACAACCCTTTTTCAACCTGCTTGTTTTTATTATGGTTAGGTTTGGTGATGATAAAACTCTGAAATTATAAAATTATGGAATTCTTAAATTCTCAAATTTTCTAATCTCTTAATTTCAAACCTTATCAATTCCCAAATTTCAAAATTCAAAATTTCCAAATGCCTGCATTTTCAAATTCCTGAACTTTTAAACCCCCAAACTTCTAAAGTCTTAAATTTCCAAGTCCCCAAATTCCTAAATTTCTATTTCTGAAATTCCAAATCTTCAAATCCCCAAATTCTCAAGCTTCCTCTCTCTCAAGTTCTCAAACTCTCAAACTGCCAAATTCTCAAATCCCCAATTTCTCAAATCCCCAAATTCTCGAATCCCCAAATCCTCAAATTCCCAAATCCTCAAATTCTCAAATTCTCAAATTTTCAAATCCCTTAATTTCAAACCTCCTAAATTCCCAAACCTTCCAACTCCAAAATTTCCAAATGCCTAAATCCTCAAATTCCTAAACTCCTCAACCCCCGACCTCCAAATTTCTAAATTTCCAATCTTCCCAAATTTCAATTCCTGAAATTTACAAATCTCATTATCCGAAATTACCCAACATCCAAATCCGCTAATTTGGAAATAATTGCAATAACCCATGACAAATGATATGTTTAATTATCACGAGACGTCAACGACTCGTAATGACATTTTTGTTGCAATATTAATATCGAGAAATTAACCTGTTTCCATTTCAGTGACGTTTGTAAACAGTATCGTGTAATATACGTGATGAAAACTGCATTGCATCGTTGTCACGATCCGACCATTCCACTTCAAATCGATCACCAATTGAGTTGTACTCAATGTTTGGGATTTTGTTCCAATTCAAGTGTTTGTATACAATCTGTACAATAGAGATTGAAACTTTTATTAATTTCTTTCTCCAATGCTTTCGGATTATTCACATTTCATTCTCGTTTTTAATCCTATATGACTGGTTTTCCTAATGTGACAAATTTTAATAATTACAAGTTTTACAAATTTTAATTTCTGTCATTATTAGGTTATTACATTTTTAGCTCAAGTTTTAATATGTTCGAATTCTTCCAGTTTTGTAATGTTAAAATTTTTAGGTACTTTTCTTGTTGTAATATTTTGTCATGGTACCCAAATCTACAGTCACCATATGTTTATATAAATATATGTACACACATATGTATAATACATATGTTAATATACCTAACCTAACCAAAATTGCAGGCACCACATGCTCACACAAATATATGTACACACATACGTATAATACATATGTTAATATACCTAACCTAATCAAAATTGCAGGCACCACATGTTCATATAAATATATACGCATATGTATAATACATATGTGACGTATAAACTTACATGTTATTACATATGTTAATATACACATATGTGTTACGTTAACCTATAAATTTTTACACCTCCCTTCACTCACTGTAATAAATACTACACGATCTAACAGAAACTATTTTATATTACAAACCACAAATAATTTTACTGAATACCTAAAGTCTTGTCCCCTAAGAACAAGCCAAATATTTACAAAATTTATAGAAACTAAAATTACCAACTAAATAAATTTGTACCCGTAAATATACAAATTTGATAACACCGTATAAACCATGATTAGTTTAAGTCCCAGAGTCTCCGCGAAAAGTCTCCATCTGCAGCCACGTCGGAAGCCAGACTTCCATCGGCACGTGAAACGTCCCCAAACCATTCGCTGACGCAAACAGACACCGCGTTGAAATTTCCTTCTTTTATTTCTCCCTCTTGGCATCTCGTACGGCTTCTTTAGCTCGCTACTTTTTTTCACTCGTCTTGCTTCGCTTCTTACGCGACCGCACTCCGGTACGCGTCGGTTATTTAATATTCATACGGTGGCACGCTCGCGAACACTGCACGCCACTTTCGGTACCTTTAAAAAAAATCAACGACACGGCTCTCGTTCATCCTCCTTCCCCGGCGAAATAAGAAAATGCATTTCAGACTCGTTGCCACTCGACTCGAAAGCTTGATGGCTACTCCCGTCGACTAATTACGCGCATTTACCGCGGCGCGAGCGCTTAATGTAATTTCAGCGATAAAGCGGCGAGTTCCGCAGGGACTCGTTTACAGCAGTGGCTTTCCTTTGACGAACGCGAATTATCGCGGTGAAACAAAGAGAGACGATATATAGCCGATCGATATCTTCCCTGGGAGAAGTCCGAGCGACGGATAATTGCAATTTGTTGCTTTGTTACTGATTCCTCAAAGAGTTAGATTACCCCTTTCATTCGTTTCGATCGCTTCTTTTTCACCCTGGAATATTTATGCTGTTTAAGGCAAAACTACCCTTAATCGCGTTTTATTACTCGACAACTATTCACTTTGTTTAAAGTAACAGGTGAAGTTTGCTGATCAACTTACTATGTTGAAGTCAAAGATAAATGATTATCTTGAAATAATTATCTTTAACTTAGTAGTTATTGATTTAATAGATTGATTTACTAGTTAACTTACTTGACTTAGTAGCTGACTTTGACTTAATAGTAAAATGTATAATTAGTTTGATAAATGAAGATGAATAAATATCTTTGACTTAGGTATTGATTTATTAGTTTGACTTACCAGTTAACTTAGCTGACTTAGTAGCTGACTTTCACTTAATAGTTAAATGTATAATTATTTTGATAAATGAAGATGAATAAATATCTTTGACTTAGGTATTGATTTATTAGTCTGACTTACTAGTTAACTTACTTGACTTAGTAGCCGACTTTGACTTAATAGTTAAATGTATAATTATTTTGATAAATGAAGATGAATAAATATCTTTGACTTAGGTATTGATTTATTAGTCTGACTTACTAGTTAACTTACTTGACTTAGTAGCCGACTTTGACTTAATAGTTAAATGTATAATTAGTTTGATAAATGAAGATAAATGAATATATTTGGCTTAGTTACTGACTTAATAGTTTGACTTACTAGTTAACTTACTTGACTTAGTAGCTGACTTTGACTTAATAGTTAAATGTATAATTATTTTGATAAATGAAGATGAATGAATATCTTTGACTTAGTTATTGATTTAATAGTTTGACTTACTGGTTAACTTATTCGACTTAGTATTTTACTTTGACTTAATAGTAAAATGTATAACTATTTTGAAATATTATGATCATTAAACATTTTAAGTATCTTAAACATCTAAAATATTTAACACGTTAAATGTCACTCAAATATCATTTAAACATCTTGAAACACATCTCACATACCTGAATAATATTCAACCTGAATAAAATAGTACCTGAACAATATTCAACCTTACACTAAATGACTTACTTATTTAAAGAACCTAACCTAACATTCATTTTTATTTTATAAAAAAAAAATTATTTGTGCATCTTGCTAAATAAATACCATATCTATTTCCCCATATGTGAGCCACGTCCAAGTAATTTTGTGACCGAATGTACGTGTTGGACGCGTTAAACGTTCTCGGGATTTTTCCATATTTTTCCACCGCGTTCAATAAAATCGGGAACAGAACGAAACTTGCCGGTTGAAAAGAAATGGGTCACCGAAACGAAAGTTGCCCAAAAATGTACCAGCAATTCCACGGGGTTGTCCAACGAGGGTATCGATTATTCCCGCTGGATTTAAAAACTTGGACTTTTTCTATCGACTGCCGAGTACTCGTATGGACATAAATGTCATTTAAAAGCATCGATTCGAACGCTAAATCTCCACTTCTCTAGTCTCTGTCGTAGAAAATGGAAGAGTCGATGAAAAAAAGAGAAAAGAGGTGTACACGCTTTTTTCCACAACTTTAACCCCTACTTTTTCCACTCGTGTTTCCCCTCGGGGTATATACAGGGTACGATAGAAATCGTGACATTGTACGGATAAAAGGAAATTGCAAGTTTCAGATAGAAATAACTTTCTGCGGTTCGTAGGCAAATTTCGCGTGTTTCTAATCCAATATTTTATCGTTAAATATGTCAATCAATAAGTCACTTTTAGTGCACATCATCAATTAGAAACGTCAGGTTAATTCCGAAAACTGCATACTGTCGATACCTTGTTGCTACGTGCATTAAAAATGTCATTTTCTCTGCAACTTGAAATTTAGAAAACTGTAAAATTGAAACTAGAAACAATACAATAGAAATGATACTTGGAACTAGAAATGAAACATATGTGCAGACTGTTTGGTAACTATACAGGTTAGTAGCAGCGAAGGCGATAATTAACCATTCTAATTTTCAAAATACACTTTCAATTAACAGGAGAACACGCTTTTCGTACATCTCTTAGAAGCCGTGCAATCGAAACGATTAACGGTCCCATTAAAATCGAGTTGGTAACAAGTACGGACACCCCAATTCCAAAATTGGTCTCTCTTTTCACCAACAGAATCCCCACCGGGGAACAGTTTATTCCACGAGTTATATTTACTTTAGCTAAACACACCGATTGCAACACGATTTTCGCACTCGGTGCATGGTGTTGCAGAAATATACGGGTGCGGACGGTAAACGCATGGGCGCCATTTTGAGGGGATATCATAATTTGTCAATTGGAAAAAGTAGAAAATTGGGATTTGGGGGATTTGGGATTTGGGGGATTTGGGATTTGGGGAATTTGGGATTTGGGAAATTTGGGACTTGGGAAATGTGGGATTTGGGGAATGTGGGACTTGGGAAATGTGGGATTTGGGGAATGTGGGATTTGGGGAAATGTGGGACTTGGGGAATGTGGGACTTGGGGGATTTGGGATTTGAGGAATTTGAGATTTGGGGGATTTGGAATTTGGGGGATTTGGGATTTGGGAAATTTGGGATTTGGGGAACGTGGGATTTGGGGAATGTGGGATTTGGGGAATGTGGGATTTGGGGGATTTGAGATTTGGAGAATTTGGGATTTGGAGAATGTGGGATTTGGGTGATTTGTAATCTGGAAAATTTGGAATTTGGAGAATTTAGGATCTGGGGGATTTGGGATTTGGGAAATTTAGAATCTGGAAAATGTGGGATCTGAAGAATTGGGGATTTGGGGGGTTTGGGATTTGAAGAATTTAGAATCTGGGGAATTTGAGATTTGGGAAAAATTGGAATTGAGAGAAATTTTGATTTGGGAAAATTGGAACTTAGGAAAATTGATAATATGACTGTAAGAATTAAGACTTTGGAAACCTTGAAATTCTAAAACTTCACAATTCAAAATTTCTTATATTCCAGTATTCGCTAAATACAAAAGTTGAAAACTCCATAATTTAAATCACCAGAAATTTAAGATTGCATAAATTTCACAAATTACAAACATTTTAAATCTAAAATTTCAGAAGTTAAAATAAACCTTGATACGCAAAATGTTATCAAAGTTTTGAAATACCAGTAACTCAAAGTGACCAAAAGCAATGACATGTTTCCCACGAAAAAAGTCACCCGATATGATATTTACTGTCAACTCGTCCGAACGTATATCGTTCGTATGCACAGTTTTCGTAGCAAGTGCGCGATACACGTTAGCCGTGACCGGGGTGGTAGCAGTGTGGCACATTGAATGGCACGAGGGGGTGGTAGTACACGATGTGCTGCGGTGAATGTGCCCTAACCCCACCCCCCTTTTCGTACAACTGCATGGAGATGCAGAGACGTGGATGCATCCTGTAGGAGAGTATAACGAGCTCGAAGCCGACTCTCGGGTCGATGGCTCATGGTTTCGCCTTGCCCTCTCGAACGACCCACCCCTTTCCTGTCACCCAGCCCCTCTCCCTGACACCCTATTCGCTCTTTCTCCTTCTCCCGTTCTCTTTTCCGCTCTCTCATTACCTCTCTTTCCAGTCGTCTCCGCAGCCACCGTTGCCCACCACCCTTGTCCCGTCTATTCGCTGCCAGTGGCGTAACTTTAAATTCAGGACCAACGGGGGTGACACGAGGGTGCCCTTCACCTGTCGTGCGTCGAGTGGGACAGCGCTGGTTACCGTCAGAGAAAACGTTTTGACGGCTGTTCTTGAGAGACGGCGACCTTTGTGTGTTCGACTCGCGTAAACGCGTTTCCGCCACGACTTTTGTCGTGCACCCGGCAAAAAACCACGTTTGCGACGCTGTCGTGGATGCTCGCGCTTTAACGACACCGGGAGAGCAACAGAGACCACTGTCGTCGATACCGAGAACGATTCTCGACGTTTAACCTTTTCGCTACGGTAATATTCGATTGACAATTTTCCGCGACGTCGACCTTCGACAGAAAAATTCGATGAATTCGATATCGAACGCTGAATTTGATATGGTTGCAAAAAAGGAATTCGTAATACTGTGTGTATACTGTGGAGAAAAGAAATTTGAAAAAGTTACATGCTGGAGAAATTTTAAGGGAAATTGTATGAACCTTCTTGCAAGTTTAATATACTTCGTGAACTTTAGTCTATATTACTTTTTAATGTTGCATAGTTCTATTTTTCTGTTACTTCGTATACTACTTCATGTACTATTTCATATACTACTTCATGTATTACTTCATGTACTATTTCATGTATTATTTCATGTACTACTTCATGTACTACTTCATGTACTACTTCATGTACTATTTCTTGTACTACTTCATGCATTATTTCATGTATTACTTCATGTACTACTTCATGTATTATTTCATGTGTTACTTCATGTACTACTTCATGTACTACTTCATGTATTATTTCATGTACTACTTCATGTACTACTTCATGTACTATTTCATGTACTACTTCATATACTACTTCATGTACTACTTCATGTACTTACTACATCTACTTCTTCATACACGTCACAAGATGACCTGGCAGCATGCATATAAGGGTACGACTGATTGAAACCATAATATTTTATTCTATTACACTCCGTATTTAAACAGCAAAGCAAAAAGAAAAAATGCACACTCAGACCTAAAATAAAATTTCTGCCCCATTAAGAAAAAGATAGCATTTTACATAGTTTGAGATAAAAGTGTTAACAGTTATCGTAAGTTGGAAAACGATAGCGTCGTCACCTCGGAGCAAATAGGACGCAAATTCGATACGAGGCATCTCGTCGCAGTCAACCTGACGTTCACGTCGAGAATGAGATACGGCACGCCTTCACCTGGGAATCGTCGAGCCTTCTCCTTGGTAGAAAGCCTCCTTTCACCCACTCGACAACCACCCTTATCCACCCTCTGGGTGCTCTCCGGTGTCTCCTCTTTCACCTTCCATCTTTTCCCTATCCATCCACCTCTGCTTTTCACGATAACGCGTCGGCCAAAGTAACAGTCGGTTTGACTGATGTCGCCAGGCGACGTAAACGCCCTCGGGGAGATGCCTTCCGGTTTGATGGCGTAACCGTTCTCCAGCTTGTCTGTTGCCCCAGAAAGACATACGCGGACCTGGGAATCGACCGACGTCTTTGCTCGCCGATACTCGGCCTTCTGTTTACAACTCTGCCCGCGAGGACCTGTTCCTGCCTCGCAAAATTGATCGCGCTGAGTAAAACAAAACGGGATATGTGGGTCAGGGACCTGAAAAATTCTGCGCCATTTTGTGCCGCTGAAATACGAGCCACGAGCGGAGTTTTAATTTGACGAATAAAATAGTGATGATACGTGAAACTGAATTTAGAATTCCTAAATCTCTCGTGCATGGAGGTATTTATGTAGCTTTAAATATTCACGAAACGTTCGTGTATGAGAATATTTAAATAAATAACAATTAGGACGAGAGTAATTATTCAGGCTGTTTTCAGGTTTAATTCTTTACTGTCGCAAAATTGATATACTCTATGCATTTTATTAGTAAAAATTATTATTCAATTTGTTCATGAAATTTTGTTATGATTATGAAATTTTAGTGTAAAGTTTTAGGTTGATTATTTTTATGTTAGAGTGTAGCTGATAGTTTGATGAGAAAAATATTTCAGCACCTGAGAGAATAATCCAAGTTCATTAACCTTAATTTTCAAAGAATGCATCTCGTATAAAAACTGTTTACACAGAAAATAGTATAAAAAACAATTTTCAATTTGCAAATTGCAATCTCTCCTAATTTCTAACAACTTCCAGCGAGAATTTCCGTAAACCAAGAAATCCACGTTTATCCTACATTTATAATTTTCCTGCGTTGCCGTTTATCGTTAACCAGTTACGAGAACGTCACTGAAACTTCTCAATTTCCATAAAAAAAAAGAGAACTGCAAGTTGCCGACTGACATCAAATAAAATTCTCTTCCAAAGCAAACTCTTCCCGCGTCGCAATATGGAGGCTAAAGTGCGAGGGTCTCGCGACGCGTTTTACATTCACGCATTGATGCTGTTTCTCGAACATGTAAAAAGCTCGGATATTCTTTTTTTTTTTTAATCGAGATCCCCGCTTCCGATTTTAAAGATATTCCTTCTAGAGATAAGAGCGCACTTCTTCGGTCGTTGACTCGTCGGTAAAATATTATTTCCGCCTGTGCTTGCTCCGGTCCTTCCTAAAACATCGTGTCTCGTACGCGTGTTGAACGCATCGCAAAGGACGTCGCTCCTCCTCTCTCGAATCCGCTCTTTTTCGAGAGCCCAACAACGAGGGTGGATCAAAAGAACGCTCGATGGGACGTTCATATGGGAATACACAATGGAAAAGCGTTATGGTAAACGCGCTGTCAAAATCGTACGAAGAGTATTGGAATAAATAAGTTTATACGGTAGACTTTTATATTAGCATTCATGCTGTTGATCGCAAGTTCAGGTGATTTGTGGTTTATAATTGATATGAGTTATTTCGTTGAGGAAAGAGATGTGTGTGATGTGGGGAAACATGTGTTTCTGAATTTTTGAACTGTCTTGGTATTCTCACATCCATATGTTCTCACATCCACATGTTCTCACACCCACATGTCCTCATATGTACGTATCCTCACATCCATATATCCTCATATCCACGTATCCCCACATCCACATATCCTCACATCCACATATCGTCACATTGACGTATTCTCACATCCACATATCCTCACATCCACGTATCCTCATATCCCGATATCCTCACATACTGATATCCTCACATCTTGATATTCCCACATATCAAACTCCCTACGTCCCAGTATCCCCACATATCGCACTCCCTACGTCCCAGTATCCCCACATATCGAACTCCCTACGTCCCAGTATCCTCACATATCAAACTCCCTACGTCCCAGTATCCCACATATCAAACTCCCTACGTCCCAGTATCCCCACATCCCCATATCCTCACGTCCCGATATCCTCACATCCCCATATCCTCACGTCCCGATATCCTCACATCCTCATATCCTCACGTCCCCATATCCTCACGTCCCGACATCCTCACATCTCCATATCCTCACATCCCTATATCTCCACACACCGAAATCCCCACATCCCAATATTCCACTACTCCAAAATTCCATATAAATCCCTATATCCTCACATCCCTCGTGTCCTACAATCCTACATATATCTCTACCCTACAGTAAATAACGAAAGAGAAAGATCAGAAGAATATGTGGCACACGGGAATTGTTAATGTCTCAACGTTTCAAAAACAGGGTTTGAATCATATTTTCGAAGCAAATGGAATTTTTTACATCACGACTGTGACTCGCTCTTCAGACAGGAAGCAACAAAATGGACTGAAATAAATAATTCACAGGAGAATGTATTTTTAACGAGGATTTCGTGCCGCCGAGTGTTCTTAACTTCGAGATTCGCGGAAGCTGGGAAAAGTGTCAGCAAGATGTTTCATATATCCCATGGATTTTCTGTGAGATCCGGTAAAGATTACTGTCCTTTGATCCGCACGGGATATCCGGTTAACGTATGGCTACACTCTTTTAAGATCCGTAGACATCCCTGGAGATCGAATTTCAATTTCAGTTGTACGAGTATTACGTATTTTTCTACGTAGAATGTAGAAGGAAATATTGCGTTACAGAAATAGTTCTAACTCAATGTTTCTTGATGTAGTAAATCAGAAAGTATTGACTTTATTATAGTAATATTATATTATTGGCTAAGCAATAAAGCTTATTATAATTATAGTTATTACATTATATATTATACAGCTGTATTGTAATTGTAAAAGATTGATACAAGTATGTGAGCTATAATTGAATTCACATATGATGCACAAAAAATTAATTTGAAAACTAATTTCTTCACTCTTGAGGTTTCTTGAAGAATTTCTTCAGAACAAAATAATGAAAAGATACAAAATATTTTTGAACCAGAAAAAGGAAGAAAAAATGTAATGAACATGCATCGCTTTTAATCAAGTCCCAAGAACGAAACGGAATAAAAATCAATCGGATTCGATCGAGACTCGCTAAAAGGGATTTCAATGAAGGAATTAATAGATCGATTATCCGGCAGGATAAGGGATTGTGGCGGGTGTTTGCCGTCTGAAAGGAAGGCGAAAGATTTCTATCTGTTCGCGTTGGTCCATTCGACGACGAATTCGCTCAGCTCGGGTATTTGCTCCCGTAATCTCTTTATCCTTTTCCTCGTGTTCATGCTCTGCGGGATAGAGGAAGGACAAAAGTAGAAGAAGAAGAGCATCGTAGATAGCACCAAGGAGCAATATCGTTCTCCTTCAGCCGCGTTCACCCATCTCTAGGGGACATCGGTTTCCTCTGTTGCTCCACGATCTCTATTTATCCCTCTATCCTACTCGAAACGTTTGTTTTTCTTCTTTGCTACAAGGCATCCACCGACTGCAAATTACCCGGCGAACCCTTCCTACACACAATGTCATCCCCTGGCTTTGCCCTGTCCCTCTAACACAGTTATGTGACCGCTGTAAATAAAACGCGCACGTAGCAGCTTCTTGCCAGAAGCGTAGCAACAGTTTGCAGCGGATCGCGACGGACAAACCGTTTGTTTTGTTGGCCCACTTTCTTGCAATCGTTACGCTCCTTAGCTGACTCCATCAGACGTGCTCGTATCTTTCTTGGCCCGGGGTCAATACGCGAACCTTGCCAACGGACATTGATCCCCATTCGAACGGACGGTGAAAGTGCAACCGATGCCACCATGCACACGAATTAAGGACGATTGTTGCGCGCCTTTACACTCTCCGATTTCATCCACTTTCTTCTTCAAATATTGATGCAATTTTTTTATCGAAATTTTTCTGATATTTCGCTTAAATAGCAGGTCTTGTCAATTTTCAAGTTTGACGTTTTTGCAATTTTTATTACTCTTCGTTCACTTTCATCTTCAAATATTGATACAATTTATCTGATATTTCACTTGAATAGCAAATATTGTGAATTTTTTAAGTCTGACGATTTTTGGAATTTTTATTACTCTTCATCCGCTTTCAGCTTCAAGTACTGATACAATTTTTCTACTGAAATTTTTCTAGCTGATATTTAAATTGCAAATCTTGTAAATTTTCAAGTTTGACGTTTTTGCAATTTTTATTACTCTTCATCCACTTTCATCTTCAAATACTGATACAATTTTTCTATCAAAATTTTTCTGATACTTCACTTAAATAGTAAATCTTGTAAATTTTCAAGTTTGACATTTTTGGAATTTTTATCTCTTCATCCGCTTTCATCTTCAAATACTGATACAATTTTTCTACTGAAATTTTTCTAGCTGATATTTAAATTGCAAATCTTGTAAATTTTCAAGTTTGACGTTTTTGCAATTTTTATTACTCTTCAAAATTTTTATCTCTTCATCCACTATCATCTTCAAATACTGATACAATTTTTCTACTGAAATTTTTCTGATACTTCACTTAAATAGCAAATCTTGTAAATTTTTTAAGTTTGACATTTTTGGAATTTTTATCTCTTCATCCACTTTCATCTTCAAATACTGATACAATTTTCCTATCAAAATTTTTCTGATACTTCACTTAAATAGCAAATCTTGTAAATTTTTTAAGTTTGACATTTTTGAAATTTTTATCTCTTCATCCACTATCATCTTCAAATACTGATACAATTTTTCTACTGAAATTTTTCTAGCTGATATTTAAATTGCAAATCTTGTAAATTTTTAAGTTTGACGGTTTTGGAATTTTTATCTCTTCATCCGCTTTCATCTTCAAATACTGATACAATTTTTCTACTGAAATTTTTCTAGCTGATATTTAAATTGCAAATCTTGTAAATTTTTAAGTTTGAAGTTTTTTGAATTTTTATGTTTGAAAAGTTTCATATGTGCATTTTATATGAAAAATTTTATAAAAAAGTTTTATATGATAATCTTGAAATGTTGTTGTTTAAATACAAGTATTTCTAGTCGTGTCAAGGTGTCAATTTATAAATTTTTTCACTTAGAAATTTGTATTTTTATAAATGTGTAAATTTCTGTATTTTTAAATTTTTGAATTTGTAGCTTCAACATATCATTCGTTAGAGGACTTCATTAAAAGTGATCTTCATTAAATTTTAACATTAATTATTTCTTTGAGCTGGTTCAAAAATATTGGCAAGTACCTTTTCATTTCTTCTAAAGAAACTGATCTTTGAAGTCCTGTTTTAACACATAAATTTCTATAATAAAATTTGATCTTCGTTTCTGACAACATTCACGCAACTCCCATACAAAAATCAGTCAACCAAAATCACACAGCAAATTGTAGAAAGAACACACGTGACACGAAGCTATGAATGCACGTTTTCATTGTTATTTTTCAACGTGACACAACGCGATCGTTGGTTCGTGCAGCGCGATAAAGTTCTCGAACGAGCTTTCACCCTTTTGTAACAAACTTCGCACCCGTGATAAATGAATTTGCCGTGTTATAACCTGGCTATGTAATGTGTTAATTAAAAAAGTTTCTGGACCCTGTTGTCGCTGATATCATTGTCTCGAAAATATCGTGGTCACTCTACATCTTCTACGAAGCTTTCTCATGCAGTCATCATTTATCCAGTAAAGAAATTATAGACGTAGTAAAGAAAATATTCAATGAAAATTCTCTGAAAATCGTTCGATTATTCTAGGCTTCAATACTAACAAGTTCCACTGCAAGATTTAATTCTCGAAAGAACTAATTAAAAGTTTTCTAATTCCTCCGTCTAATTAAGGCAATATCGTGGCCAGACATTTACGAACGACTTTGCATTGAGATCGTAAATTCATTCAACGAATTATCGATTAAATATCCGAGAAACTTTCGACGTCTACCTTGAAAGCATTATCGTTTGGCTTAAAACAAACTCGCATAGCTTTGAGAAAATAACTTGAATATTTATTGTCTGAGTTTGTTACGCTACAAGTTGCAAAACACTTTCTGGTAAACGAATATTGATAAAGCTTCCGAAGCAAAAGCACTTCCGTATTATCCAAGCGTTTTTTCAGTACTTGATTGTTTACAGTAATGTATAAATTAGTTAAGCCCACCGAAATATTTGCATAGTTAAATATTTACGTGTAACACGCTTACGTTTGCAGTACATGATACGCCAGGAGCTAGATTAAATTAGGTTCGAAGTTTAAACGGCTAATAAATGGATTTGGATTGTCAAATTATGTATCGAGATTAGGATTAATCTCATTATGGACAAACAGATTTATTCGTAATAGAATAATCCTAATAATAGAATTGCGTGCCATATTAGATTATACTAGGTTAGGTTACATTTGCAGTTGAAATAAATATTACATTCCATTACAGTCGCTCTCATTATCATAAATTATAGTTTAACGATGTTATCAATGTATCATTAAATGTCAGCGTCAGACATCTCTAATTAGCTAGAATTAGTTAAATATTTTATTCAATTTTTATACATGTACTATTAAATAAAAATAAGAATGCTGCTTGATATGAAGAGATATTATTATTAACACTAGAACTACCAACATCAAATCGTTTATCGAAGAATGAAAAATAAAATGAAAAGGAAAATAAATACTAAAGCTTCAAGTAACATATAGAACTAGTTTTTACCTCAACAAAATATGACAGACATAAAATTTTGTAATATAAAATGAGAAATCTGAAAGCAGTCATTTTGACCGGTTGGTAGTTCTAGTGTTGAATATAAAAATGTGGGAAGCAATCAATATCGCCACGGTTCTTTCTCTGATTAGAGGGTGTCTACTTTGAAGCAAGTTTGAGAGCCATCTCCGTAATCACTTACTCCCGTGAAACGGTGCTAACTCTCCTATCAATCCCGAAATCGACAACGTCAATATCGTATTTCCCGGGCGCGCGTTGCCAATCAAACTTTCCTGCTCGCGTTACCGTCACAAAGGCCGAGCGAATCGCTCAGACAATCATTTCACTGCACGCCGAAGCCGATTGAATAGTCGTCCTGCGAAGATACTTAAAACCGTTCCCATCTAACTCGTCCCATCGATACCATTGTCGAGCACCGTCTACCTCGAGTTCCGATTGTTCGCGGCGACATTAATGAATCCCGTTACACGGCGCTCGCTTATCGAGAGACGGCTAGTCGAAAAACTTGCGCGAATGCATGGCCCCGGTAATGACAGTATCAGTGTCTGGTAGCAGGGAACAAGCTAGTCAGCGTTAGTTAGCGTGTGCCAGCTCGCAACACGGCCAATTGTGCGTTACGCACGAGGCAGCAGAGATACGGACACGTTTGCAGAGGGGTTGCTGGCTGCCTTAACGCCGCCAATTCGTGCAGCTCGACTACGCGTACATCTCTCCCCGTGGCGTCATTTCCGGCTGACACCGGTATTGTGCAGACTACATTGTCCCCGCGTGTATTCAATGAGACGGCCCGCGGCAACTAACCGTCAGAGGGGTGTAGAGGGGCCAACCGGAGAAACTGCGAGCAGAGACGCTACTGCTGCCTCTGCTCGTAAGCGAACGAGCTTCCTTGGAACAATGAATTGTTCTGGAAGATGTCATTGTCCGATCGCTCCCGGGTCCTGTCGCGTTTTGCATGGCAAACTCTACGCTTTCGACCTAAACTCCCGCTCTAAGAATCCTCCTAGTCATTCACCTCTCGTTCGCGTCTTGACCTTTTACGCTCACAACTTTATTCACTCGCGACAGTTCGTCATTGATAAACACAACTATCCCCAATATACCGCTAGAGCGATACAATGGGAGTTGTGATGATACATGTATCAACTCGTTGTTGATTTTGTTAGGGCGATTGCTTTGATCATTGGTCTATCAACTCGTGATGACACAATATATGGTAAGTATAACGAGTTATGTGGGAATATGTGGCGATATGTAACGTGTAGTAATATATTACAAGGTAGTATAACGTGTAAAGCTAACGCGTGGCGATATAACGCGAGGGTGATATAATGCACAGTGATATGATGCGTAGTAGTACACTGCGTGGTAGCACATAGCATTGCACACGGTAACGCGTGACGATGCGATGTGTGGCGAATCTGAACCGTGACATGTACAACATGTGGAGATATAACGCATAGCGAATCTAACGCGTGGCGATATAACGCATAGCGAATCTAACGCGTGGCGATATAACGCATAGCGAATCTAACGCGTGGCGATATAACGCATAGCGAATCTAACGCGTGGCGATATAACGCATAGCGAATCTAACGCGTGGCGATATAACGCATAGCGAATCTAACGCGTGGCGATATAACGCATAGCGAATCTAACGCGTGGCGATATAACGCATAGCGAATCTAACGCGTGGCGATATAACGCATAGCGAATCTAACGCGTGGCGATATAACGCATAGCGAATCTAACGCGTGGCGATATAACGCATAGCGAATCTAACGCGTGGCGATATAACGCATAGCGAATCTAACGCGTGGCGATATAACGCATAGCGAATCTAACGCGTGGCGATATAACGCATAGCGAATCTAACGCGTGGCGATATAACGCATAGCGAATCTAACGCGTGGCGATATAACGCATAGCGAATCTAACGCGTGGCGATATAACGCATAGCGAATCTAACGCGTAGTGATATAACGCGAGGGTGATATAATGCACAGTGATATGATGCGTGGTAGTACAATGCGTGGCAACACAGAGTTGCACACGGTACCGCGTAGCGATGTGATGTGTGGCGAATCTGAACCGTAACATGTACAACATGTGGAGATATAACGCATAGCGAATGCAACGCGTGCTGACTACAACGCGATACAATGCGCGTACAACTCACAGCTTTATAATGCATGGTAATACATCTCGTAGAGAATCTAACATCCACATAATTAATGTGTGGCGAATATGTAATTTTTGCTACGTGCTCAAAAGCCCCTATATGTCCAATATCTCTACTAAGTGCATAATTAAAAAATTTGTCAAACATGCACATAAAAGCTGATCGCATAAAAAGAACAAGGTAAAGATTATTTTTCAAACGAAAAATTAAAAAGGAGTAGCGGTTACAACTGAAACCGTTTGAAAAAGAATCGAAATTTTTTTTGCTGAACATGTACGAGGCTTGACATTCATTTTCATGCTTGAAAAAACAACTTCGCGCAATTGAAAGCACCCGTTATGGTAACTTTTATTCTACGGTTCCACAATTATGCTGTACATGATATAGAAGCGGCTCTCATGCCTCACTGTTCACGGCTCTTATCGCTGTAAAAGACTCAATGCACGGTGCACGTTCGACGAGATGATTTCATTGCGAGTACGCCCGATATGGTCTGTTACACAGAATGAATAGTCTCGATTATATCAATGGATGGCGTAAAATTCCGACCGCTACTACATAACAGCGGGGTTTTATTCGTTTCTGCTAAAAGGAATTTTTACAAAGTCGAGCTTTTTACCCCGTGAATAACGAACCGAAACTCTAGGTATTCATATTTTAACGCGGAAAGTATTTTTTTTTTAATACGTAATATAACCGAGGAACGTAATTGCGAAACGCTTCGAATACGTTTTATCGTGTTCCTTTGTTCGCGTTACAATTCAAGAATTCCGAACGAGATATCGCTCGAAATTCTCGCATGATTTTCGGTCGTTAATGGAGCACGCTTCCCGAATATCCGAAACGTTTCTGTTTTTGAACAATGGACGACATTGACAATAGTCAATGAAAAGTTGATGAGATGAATGCTCGAAAATGGCGAAAGCTTCCGATTCTATTAATATTTATGCTATTGTTATACCCTCTCTATATATAAATAGAGGAGTGGTTGTACTATCATCTATTATTTACTGTATTACAATTACATGTTTCCGCTGTACTATGCCGAAGTACTCTGCCGTTATAATACCACGCCACTATATTGCTGCAATATCATGACACCGTTCTACGTCTCGAGTATTCCCACTGCACTATCTTATTGTAATAGTACTCTAATTTTCCGCCACTCTAACACGGAACTATTCTACATAATTATATCACTATTAGTCTGCTGTCTTGGTTCTACTTAATGAGCTCGACGTATTTGTACTTAGTTTACAGGGGAGAAATGTTTTGTCAAACCCCGTATTCAGACTCGCGCGTATAAATCACGTTTAGAACTGATTCAGGTGGGAAACATTCGCGAGATGTTCGCAACTGCTCCCGAGTTTTTACAACGAGAAGTTACTGTATGCGAGTGCACGGCGAATGTAAGCAAGGTACGCGTCTTTATTACGGTCTGATACGCGCTCAGACGATTGTCAGAGGGACGAGATTCAAATGGTAGCAGGAGCATCCGGCAGACAGTAATACTCCGTTTTCCTCGTCGACGAGGCGAGTCTGCGAATTAGTGCGACGTTACCGTAGCAAGTGCTCGACTGGATGGGAAGTAATATTGTCCGACTACAGCCAGGGTCCTGTTTCAACCACTTCGGCTCCTTTAAACAACGGGCTCCGCGCCAAAACTGCCTATCCTATTCTATCCTATCCCATCGTACTCGCTCGGAGATTCCCAGGGAACTCCGTATTCGCGTCACGCAGCTCGGCTAAATCCAAAGATACGTGGAACACGGGGAAAATGAATTTGTACGCCGCTGGTATCGTGTGCGTTACTCGTCCCTCTGCCGAATATCCTGTTCCCGACCGGTAATGAATTTTTCCGACAACCTCTGCTATATATTTTTTTTACCAAAATACCTCCTCTACCCAATTAACCCGAACCCTTTCACTCTTCTACATTAATTAAAATCCACCGGAAGCATTAAATCGTTTACTGAATTACCCTGATCTATCCGGAAATTAACCTCCGCTTAACTGAGCATAACCTCAAATTAAACTAACATTAGCGTTATTAACTTATCAAACTTACCTTTATATGATCACAAATTAAACCTAACATAATCTGTTTAAACATATGCTTACCTAACTTTAATTCTACTATAACAGCTAATATAACATAACCTAACATAACATAACTTTGTCTGTTTAAACATATGCTTACCTAACCTTAATTCTACTATAACAGCTAATATAACACAACCTAACATAACATAACTTTGTCTGTTTAAACATATGCTTACCTAACCTTAATTCTACCACAACAGCTAATATAACATAACCTAACATAACATTACTTTATTTGTTTAAATATATGCTTACCTAACCTTAATTCTACCATAACAGCTAATATAACACAACCTAACATAACATAACTTTATCTGTTTAATCATATGCTTACCCAACCTTGATTCTATCATAACAGCTAATATGACATAGCCTAACTACTAGTCAACAAAATCTTATCCAATCACAATGTAATTAAATTTATTATGTAAACTTGTTTAAGATGTCTCTAATGCGACCGAGTCTTATTCTAAAGAAAAGCATCCCCAATGTTATACTCTGAAGAGAGTATAACATAACCTAACTACTAGTCAACAAAATCTTATCCAATCACAATGTAATTAAATTTATTATGTAAACTTGTTTACGATGTATCTAGTACAACCGAGTCTTTACGTAATTCTAAAGAAAAGCATCCCCAATGTTATACTCCGAAGAGAGGTTGCCAGAGGCAATAAAAAGGGAGGATTAAACAACATTAAACGGGCAAGACATTTCTTTCGACCCCTTCTACGTTGATCCCGTCATTTTAGTTGTTTCAGAACTGGCTCGACAACCGGGGCTAGAGCAATAACTCAGCCACCCTCGTAGCAACGTCTCGGTCGGTAAAAACTGACGTGATACAAATTGTACCTGCATGGCCTACATAAATCATCTCTATCTTCTCCCCTCCAGTTCTCTTTCGTTCTACCGTGGCAACGCGTATATTTTCGATAAATTGCACCTTCCGCTCTATCGTCGAAACGCGAATGCACAATACACACTTCGAGTATATACGTCACTCGTTGCTTTTTTATATCCCTTCCCGGAGAGAAATCTGACGGCGTCTCAAGGAATTACGTGACTCGAGATACTTGGCCGTTCGAGCGAGTAATGCGATCTCGCGATACCCCGTACAGTCTATACAACCATTAACGTAAATCCAGAACGGAAAGCCGGAGAAAGAACAACGAGACGAACAGGCAGACGAGAGGGAATCGATATCACTCTAATGTGCTTGCTTTTTCTACGCCGTCTACGTGCCCTCCTACAATCCGGTGCTACCGTTTTTCATCCTGTGCGTGTACACGACAATTCATCCCTATTTTCATCGCTTCCTACTGTCCGCGTACTTTTCTACGTTATATTACCGTCGCCGTACGATCGAGAGGAAATCTGGATTCTCTGGGGAAAGCACGACAAACAAGGGGAAAGGGGATTCGTAATTGTACGGTTTCAAGGATTTCTCGAGACTGGGATTTGGTAATTTAGGCATGAGTTGAGAGTTTGGGAACCTAGGGATTTAAAGGTCTGGGGATGTGGAAGGGGTGGAATTTGGGATTTGTGGAAGAGGAAATTTGGAAATTTGAGGGGGTGGAAATTTGATGGTTTGTGGGTGTTGGACTTTTGGAATTTGAGGACGATGGTGGTTTGTATTAGGTACCTAGGGAATTTAGGGTTTTGAGGGATAGAGATATGGAAATCTAGGGATTTGGGGAGATAGAAATTTGGGGAGGTAGGAATTGGGAAATTAAGTAATTTGGGACATTTGAGGGTATGGGACTCTTGGAATTTGGGGATGAAGGTATTTTGTGCTATATATACCTGGAGAATTTAGGATTTTGGGATCTAGAGATATGGGAATCTAGGGATTTAGGGAGATAGAAATTTGGGGAGATAGGAGTTGAGAAATTTAGAAATTTGGGCCATTTGAGTGTATGGGACTCTTGGAATTTGGGGATGAAGGTATTTTGTGCTATATATACCTGGAGAATTTAGGATTTTGGGATCTAGAGATATGGGAATCTAGGGATTTAGGGAGATAGAAATTTGGGGAGATAGGAGTTGAGAAATTTAGAAATTTGGGACATTTGAGGGTATGGGACTCTTGGAATTTGGGGATGAAGGTATTTTGTACTATTACTACCTAGGGAATTTAGAGATTTGAGATCTACAGATATGAAAATCTAGGATTTTGAACATCTAGAAATTTAAGAACATAGTTATTTGCAAATATGAAAATTTAATAACGTAGAGATCTAAAAATGAGTGAATTTTTTAGCATAAAAATGTGAAAATCTAAAAATTTAAAGATAATGAAATTAATATTTTATAATCTAGAAATTTGAAAATTTGAGACCTGCAAAACCCAAAATTTAGAATCGATAATCATCTACGTTTCGCAACGTTATTTCACTTCAAATTAGTTGCAGTTCATTTAATTAAATTTTGAGAGTAAATACCTATCCAGAAAGATAATTATTCATCTCGTAGCTCGAGGGACAATTTCTTATTATACCATCGCAAAATTATACAAACGTAAAAATGAATTTCAGTTCCTGTATTTCTGTATGTTTTACACTCGCGATTTTTGCGTACTTAATGGGATTACAATTCAGTTATTAACATCGTGTTAATTAAAAAAGGGAAATGTTGAACATGGACCGTTTCCACAACGTGATGGAACAAAAACGAATCTTTCTGGGTTGTGTTAACAGGAACACGGTAAAAGTTGTTAATTATACTAAATTACTAATTTAAAAGGTTGCTTGAAATGATATTAAACATTGCATTATTTTATCTGTGTTCTAGTAAAATATAACCTTACTAAGTTTTCTCGGAAGTAAAAGTTCTTGTCTTTGCTCAAAAATATCTTCAAACAATATGCGCAAAATTAGACTCACGAAAGTTAAAAAAAGATTGAGAACCCGAGATAAAAGTTTTAGCATTCCGTGGATCGAAAATAAGTCTCCTCCGGTGCTCTGTAGCCATTCTCTGTGTGATCCATCGAAAGCGCAACTAAAAGCGATGAAAAATTGACTCCGCTCGTTCAGCCGTGGCAGAGTTGCCGGAACTTCCGGCGACTTTCCTCTTCTTCGTTTAAAAAACTCGCCGGGATAAAAGCGAGACAGGAGAACCGGGAAAAAGGGGGGCAAAAAGTCAAGGAAGGCAACTTAGAGTGTTCTAGTTCGACAGGCAGAAGTTTCGGCTCGTTAGCAGTTAGAAGAGTCCACAGAAGTCTCTAAAGAAGCAGATTTTCGTTGAATCTTGTTTCACCGATACGTATAATTGTCGGCGTTCCACAAAATAAGTGTCATAAAAGAGTCATCTGCTTTAATTAAAATCTTAATTA
Organism: Megachile rotundata; assembly: GCF_000220905.1. Lineage (NCBI taxonomy): Eukaryota > Metazoa > Arthropoda > Insecta > Hymenoptera > Megachilidae > Megachile > Megachile rotundata. Next base: position 1,645,514 of record NW_003797161.1, read on the forward strand.
CAAATTACGTCGAAGAGAAAACTAGAAACGTTCAAGATGAATTGTTGCAGGAAAAATGATATCGAAAATCGTTAAGTAACTTTCAAACAATTTTTCGCCAATGTGAAGCCAATTTATATTCGCACAGGCTCGATCAAAGGGTCGGCGGAACGTGGATGTTATCGATACTTAAAATAGGTCACGTTTTAACCGGTTCGCTCGTATCTCGAATTTTCGAACCGCCCATATATTATTCGTATGCAGAGGCAAATGATAAACCATTAGTTCGAACGAGTTCAACGCGCTTCGATTAACAAACTAGATCTATCGAGGTTGAACGGAGGGTGTATCATTTGTTACAGAAAGAATGTAACTCGAAAACGTAGGCGCACTCGTGGCTAGTTAATTTCAACCAAACTATCGGGGCTCGATTCGATGCGAACCGTATAATTTCATTGGAATCGAAATCCGATAAACGGCTGCGCGAACGTCTGCGAGGCTGAATATCGAAGCGATTAGTTATTCTGAAAAGTGCACGCACCACGCCGTTAAGCTGCCCAGAGTACACGGCAATAAACGAGTTACTCCTCTTTTTTTTTATTTCCAATTTCGTTTATTGCGTGCGGGGTGCTACTTATCGTCTACCAAAGTCTTTTATTAAAACTTTGTGCGCGAAATGCGGGCTTAATTGAAGTGGAGAACAAAAGGGTTGAAAATAAACAACGGGGTTTATTAGGTTTGTTGCAACTTTTTTATTGGACACTTAGCTGTGATTTTGAACGGGAGTGATATAACGTGACGATACGAGTATAATGCGTGACATACATCGGCATTATACTACGTAGTGAATACACTGCAGTTAACATGAGTGACGATATAACACAGGGCAATACAATACGTGGCAATATAAGACGTGACAAGTACACGTGGTGAACCACAAGGTACATATAACTTCAGGTACATACCTCTGACAGGTACACATGGTATATGTAACATGTTGCGTGGCAGTGCAACACGTGGCGATATAAAGCGTGGTGATATAATCTGCGGCGATATAACGCAAGGCGATATAACGCGAGGCGGTATGTTGCATAATGACATCACATGGTAAATATAGCACGTGGCAATGCAACACGTGGCGATATAACACATGGCGATATAACGCGAGGCGGTATGTTTTGTAGTTATATGGCGCGTAATGACATCACATGGTAAATATAATACATAGCAATGCAACACGTGGCGATATAACACACGGCGATATAACGCGAGGCGATATAACCCGTGGCAATATAACGCGAGGCGGTATGTTGCGTAGTTATATGACGCGTAATGACATCACATAGTAAATATAGCACATGGCAATGCAACACGTGGCGATATAACACATGGCGATATAACGCGAGGCGATATAACCCGTGGCGATATAACGCGAGGTGGTATGTTGCGTAGTTATATGACGCGTAATGACATCACATGGTAAATATAACACATGGCAACGGAACACGTGGCAATATAACCCGCGGCAATATAACGCGAGGCAAATATAATGCGTGACGATACAAAAATATAACCAATATAACACGTGCTGAAATAATCCTTGAGCAGCTAAGCGTCAATAATGTATATGAAAGCTCATATGAAAATTGCAATATAACGAGAGTCTACACATCTTAAATATTTGAAGTGTATTTGCAATATATTTTAAGTAAGAAGTTCATTGAAGTTCGATATACCGTAAAAATATGGTATCATTTTAAAAGATTACGATGTCATTTCGTATCGCTTACCTTTTAAACCATCTTTTGTCCGGCACTGTATCTCTGATATCACGCTGCTACGTACATAGCTGGCTCTCTTTGAGACGAACACCATCCTCGAGGCAACCAGCGGTAAAAGTCCAAGCAGGCAGGACTAAAAGAGGTCGACAACCCCGCCTTCGATAATTACCGTGGGTGGCGTGGGCGAACCTCTTTCTCTCTTTTCCTTTTCCTTCCCCGTTTTTCACCCTTTCTCTCAACCCTCTCCGTCCTCTTCTTCTCTTTCCCATTGCCGCTCCTTCTCTTCGCTTCCGTCTTCGTTGCACCTTCGCTGACTACGGTTCGACCTCTATCCGATTCTTCTCGTTTCTCTCTCCCGTCGGTGCTTTTGCGCCTCGCTTGCGACGAATCGATGGAGCGACCCGATCGCCCGATAAAAATATACTCGCGATATATACAGGTGTATTATTTCGAAAACGGGTTCGTTGCTTAACCCCTGCATCGGCATTGCACGATCACCGATGAACGGCCTCGATAATAGTAGCGCCGTTCAATGGGGGTTTCTTTGACGAAAGCAAGTACCATAGAGAGAAAAACATCATTGTGGAGGGCAGTAGTTGTGGACACAGAGGGATCACGGGTTGATACGACATTCTTTGATGTCGACGTTTACCAACCTCAGAAATACGACGAGAAACTACGTATTCATATCGTGAAATATATCGTGGAGAAAGGAACGAGAAGGATAGGAATCGATCTGCAAGAGAAACCTATAAAAATATCTGCGATTCTTTGAAACAGTATGCAGTCTATCCATTATTTCTTGCGTTGTCGAACGATTGATACCTGCAAATCGAATTTTCAAGTTACACTTTAGAAGAGAATGTCGAATTAATTAGGGGAGAACGCGGAAGGTATGTTGAAATTAATATTGCCAAAATGGCCGATGCATCAAACGATTATTAATATTTCAGAGTCCTCGATATTTATTTCGAATATTCAACATTGTTAATATTTTATCAATACTACCAATTGCCAATGAATCTATACTCACTTTGAAAATCTTAAAATAGACTGTATATTGAAAAATTAAAAAATATTGAAATATTGACAACGTACATCAATTGGCAGTACATATTTGATCCGCAACTTTTGCTTGAATTCTTCAAACTATCATTACATACTTTACTTTTTTAAACAAGTTCAATTTGCATAATACCTTCTGGGATTCCCCGGTATCTAATACATTCAGGTGAAACGTTAAGTGCAATTATTCGCGGAGGTATTTACGTGGGTACATTTGCTGTCTTAATGCTTCGTAAATACGACGCATCCATAGATGCAAACGCTCATTTGTTCAATTTACGTCATCTACCGTAAAGTTATGAGATTCATTTCGTGCACTTGTCTTGTACTTGGAGATAAGAAAACCCTCAGGGTTGCAAGTACGTTAATTGTAATTTCACGTAAACTATTCTAAGATTTGCTGTTCTAATTGCTGCGCTGGTGTGTCTTTGACGTACGCGTTAATTTATCGTTTCACAGGTATTTTCTGAGTGAAGACTCGAAGACACTTTTAACACCTGCTTGTCGTTTTATCTGATATTTTATATTATACTTGTAACCGAAATTTTATATCGATTACTGCTAACTTTATACGTAAACATACTTTAATTAAATTATACTTTAATTAAATTATTTATATATATTTTATAATTCATGTATTTATATACGTTTTTTAATTGAAATATTCACGTACGTTTTTTCATATGTGCTTTTTAATTGAAATATTTATATCCATTTTAATTAAAGTTTTTTTCAGATATTTTTATTGATAACTTCAAATATTTTAATTCCATATTTCTGTATTTTAATTAAAGTGCATTCTGAAACGTTTAATCAATATGTTAAATTTTGTTAAAGTTTAATCATACAAAATTCGTAAATTAAATTTCTAAAGATAAGCTTAGGAATTTAATTTCGGAATTTTCGAATTACGGAAGAAACTAACCATGAACGCGACTGCACGCCATTTGCACATCAGTGCGCCCTCTCGAGCGTAGTTGCAATGCAGCTATAGATTTTAAACGCGTCGTTGCATAATTTATTCTTGACATTTTGAATTCCAATTTGAAAATCGCCGATTTTCTGCCGAGCACGAAATAAACATCCAAAGTAATTATCCCGGTAATTGCATATTTAACGTAAAGAGAGATATGAAATTACGTGTGCGTCAAAGTGCATATCCTTTGAAAATACAGTGAACCGGAAAATATGGAATCATCGACTTTATCGGTGGATTTGAAGTTTCCGCTGTGTTTTAGGGGTAGAAAGGAAACAAGGAAGCATAGGTTGATGCACGTTGACCTACATCGGCGTAATTCAAAGTGCCTGTAAAGTACTGTAGGAGTGGGAAGAATGAAAGGAGTAACAATCAAGCAGCTAATACACGTCGGAAACTATAATTCCTGAATAGTTCTTAACAAGTTCCGTGCTTTCCATTCAAACTCGATCCCGGCAGTATCTTTCCTCCTGCCCGAAGCAAAATGCATACTTGCCTCCTCGCAACGAGGAAACAAGCAATTTGTCCCGCGTATTTTCGGCTCGTTCGTTAAACTTCCTCGGTGACGAGGAAGTTTCAGCTTGAAAATTGAAACAAGAAGGCTACCGTCCGATATCACCGAAAAGGGTGAAAAGCTCCATCCAGATGTCGAGTAGCAAAGTATTAACGCTCGAGCGTGCGCCGCGATTTTCCGCCCAGTCTGGCGTGTTAATTCGTTCGCTCGAACCGAAATGAGCGAATACGTTAACGGGGGCAATTAGAGCAAGAGGACATTGTTCTGCAAGAGGAGAAAAAACCTGCAATTCTATCGTGCCACGGTCAGTCTTCTGTAAACTGCTACTACTCTACGAGGAATCAAAGATCCTCTACTTTCAGTTATCTTAACACTTATCTGATAAAATAATCCATCGGACTCTTCTATAAATTTATACATACTGACGTAATCTTGCTCCACTTTCGTAATAACAAAACCAAACTCATTAGCAAAACATGCGTGGTTTAAGACATGTGTGGTTGCAAGAAATTATTAAAAGAATATATGCAGTTTGGACAGTTTAGAAATTTTTTAAAAATACATACTTTGTGATCTACTTTTTCCAAGATCACATATAGTACTCAAGATGAATATAATAAAATATGTAACATTTATTTTTTCTCCCACATATGTAACATGTATAACCTCTAAAATATCTATCGTATAATTACAGTTACGATATAAAAATTGTGTCAAAAAATAACTTCGTGTAAAATGAACCCCTTCGAGTAGAATTAAATGAAAGTCATCGAAAAGTAACCCTTTAGCGTCGAAGAGTCCCCATACTTCCGGTTTCATTCTATCGGTTTAACGTTACAATTGCCGCGCTGTTAAGCTAATTGAAACGCGATACCACGACAACGTTGAATACTACAACAGCTTCGAACGGACGTTATTGATTAACAATTAAACCCGTCACGTTGTATAAACGTGTCCGTCGTGGTCGTTTGTTCTGTACGTTCTTGGGATGCTCCTCTTAGGGGTGGGTCACAGTTCGATGACCCGCGACAACGATCGTATATTCTCCTGTCAGAAACATTTATTTTTCCCGGGCCGCGATGATCCACGTTGTTCATCCGCGTACGTAAAATTACGGCTGCCTGCCCGTGTCTGTTACGTTCGAATAATATATCCGCATCGTGTGTGCAACGGCGAAAATTTACTACTAATTACTTTTCCCTCCGCGGCCCGATTCGGCCTGTTGGGATTGTAAATAGCTAGCAAGATTCACGGATGGCTGACAGAAAACCGTACGATCATATCGGAATTAATTAAAGCCGGGGTCTTAATTAAATCAACGTGGACAACAAAAATTGTCTTTGTGGCGGGAACGTTCGCTCATTCTGCCATTAGTATATCATGGTAATGGGCAGTCACGAGCGATGGACGCTTGCATGCTTCAATGGCCATTCATGGATTCGTGCTTCTCCAATTTGATATCCCATATTTTTTAATTCACAAATACATAAATTATACCGATTTACAAATTCATAGATAGTTTACAATTCCTGGAATGCACATTCAAAAATTTCGAAAGGTTGATCTATGACATTCTAAGTTCGCAAATTTCTAAATTCTTCAATTACAGAATTATTGAATTCTCAAATTACGGTGTTCTTGAAATCCTTAAATTTGTAGATGCACAAACGCTCTTCACTTTTCCAATTTTCCAATTTTGAAAATATATGCATCTGCACATTTCTGAATCTCTAAGGCTTCAACTTGCTATTAAATCCCCAAAGATTCCCACACGTCCGAATGCCCCAATTTCCAAATTCCCAGTTTCCCTACCATTTCAAATTCTCTTTCCAGAATATGTCTCAAATAACCAAAATCCCCAAATAAGTTCAACAAGCATTTCAGTCGAATATCGACATTTTGAATGTCCCTTGTCCTGCAAGAGCGGCCATCTTGCCGTATTAAGAACATACACGCGAAGTGGCGGATTCTCCGCGCGAATAAATCTCGGGCTTTATCGATTGTTCGCGTGGTGCACGTGGTATCCGCTGGTGGGCGTGGTGATAAAAAATCGGGCACGACGAAATTCTTGTCCGCGAACGTAGGGTATATTTTCTGGCCGCGCAGGGGGTTTTTTGTGTTTGCACGAGCACACGCACGAAAACTACCCCCTGAACGGTTCTACCCGCGGGCTTTTAAATTCTGCGCGATTCGAATTCATTTCGAGCGCGGCCAAGCCGTTATCTATGCGTGTGGGGCTTGCGGTTCTCGGTCCTGGCGTGGTAATAACTCCAGGGTAAAAGGGGGTTGGCAGGGTGGCGGTAGAGATAGAAAGAGTAAGCGAAAGGGTGGAAAAAGAGGGAGGGATAGCCGCGATGGAAAAAGAGCGGGACAGAGATGGGAAATGGAGCGGGGAGGCGTATACCACCCCCAAGGGCAGCTCGGGGAAGGTACAAAGGTACAAAGCCCCAGTAATATATTTTGGATTACCTTGGCTGGTCTATCCCCTCGTTCTCGTTCGTTCCTCGTTAGAAGTATTCAAGCGTGCCTCTAACGAGACTACCAGCACAAACAAACACCGTGTTCGAGGATGAAAGAGGAAACAAAAAGGAGGGAGGATATCTTAGAGGATACGCTATTTACTTCCACCGCGATTGCCAGATTAGAATTTAAAACGCGGCTTAACTTTTACAATGCTTGTTATTGCGTTCCTGCTTGGCTGTTACTCAAACTATTTTAAAAATTATCTTTGCGATAGGGAGGATAGTCATAGCTCTCCTGAGGAGATGTTGATGAAATTTGATGAAATTGTTCTTCTTTCTTGTTTATCACGATAATTCTTTCTTTCTTGTTTCTACAGTGAAACGCCTAATTTATAGGATTATAATGATACTCCTGAAGATATAAGTATAAATATAATATATCATAATATCATCTATGAAGATATATTTTTTAATCATAGTTTTTTTAATTTATACTTCTGGAAAATTTATCCTTATGACTGGATGTAATTAAAATTGCTTTATATCCTCGTCATTTAACATTCGAAACTACATTTCCTAGTCTCTGAACATTCCCGACATCTTTACAATGATCGAAACAGTGATCGTCTCGCAGTAAAAAAGTTCTCGATCCAGTCACTGATTTATTCAACGACAGATACGTAATGAGACAATTTGTAATCGATAGCTGGTTTCTAAAGTTTGCCAAGTGCTTCCGGTTCAAGATCACACATCTGGTCATTTAAAAGTTTCCAATGTCAGGAGCAAGAGAAAGTAATAGCGCATTTACAAGAATGTGGAAAAGTCAACAGGTATAAAGACGGACGGCGCCGTCGCATGCTTTGGCGAAAGTTTCCAGTTCAAAAGACAAATATCTCGACCGGATGTAAGTTTGACTTACGCGAGCAACGATATTTATCTGAAACTTCGACGAACCCCTTCTCTCACGTAGAAATTAATGTTTGTAAAAAGAAATAAACAATTAACGTCTCTACTTTCTGAAATTTTATAAGTCTCTAGAAGTTATAGACATATGAACATAAGATTGTAAAAATATTTTAGATATGTAGCACAAAGAAGAAATAAATATAGATTTAATCTGAAAATTTGGAAACTTGAAAATTTATAAATAGAGGAATTTAAAGATTGGAGTTACAGAGATTTGGAAATGTGGATACAGGGATTGCAGCAGCATAGTTTCGTGGATCGTTATCAAGGATGGTTTTCTCGAAAATATAGTAAAATGCAACGAGTTGCCGTTGCTTTCCTAACTACAGCCATAACCATTCTCCCGCGTTACATAGAATCGGTGCATCAGCTCAACACTCTAAACATTTCCCTCGTGGGCACCACGCCATGTGTCTTCCTTTTTTCTGCTTTCACGTTCAAATTAACGGTGTACTTGATCCTGCTGCCGGAGCATAGTCCACCATTTTGCAGGATCTTCCTGCTTGGCCGCGTTCGTCTTCAACGTTTCTTTCATTCTCTCGTACTTTTTCTTTCCCGTGGCGCTTGAAAGCTCTCTTACGTAATTGTACATCTGTCCACAATCAGACTGCGAGGTTCCGCGTATCGCATAATTCCAAGCTTCCTTTTCCACGAATAGTAGCTACGTTGCCGGGGTAAGTTCACGGTAAATGCAAATTTCACCAACGTAACCGTCCTGCAGCAGATGGAGCACGTTATAATGTATACCGGGAATTATGCATACCTTTTGTATTATTTCCAAAGAAGGATCTCGGAATAAAGCCGGAGTTCTTTCCAGTCTCGTCCGACTGCGATCTTCCTGCTGCTTCTTGGAACGGAGGCTAAGCGTTCATTCATGTCGGTTAATATTTTAATACGAAAGTCGCGATTCGTGGCCTCAAAGGATTACCCTTTTCTTCTTAAACGTCAAGAATATTGTACAAGTTCCCTTTCATTTTGCGATTTCTTGTCTTGGCGATCTAGCAAATCGGTCTATAATGCATCGATAATACAAATACTGATAATAAGTATCTTTTTACTGTTCTTGTAAAGCCAGCAGTCGCTTTTGTACAATGGTAGACAAAAACTTAAAATGTAAGCTCTAGGAATAATTTTACAAGGGCGCATTTTACAAATATTTTACCTGTTGCATAAAATGAATCACGCGTCGTGCTAGTCGAGTAAAAAAGATAGGATTATCAAGATGGTAAAGACATTTGTGACAGAGGTTACAAGTACTCGTATATTAAAGTGAGTGTTCTAGACTTGATGCACGCTCATGTCCTTCCTTGTTTTATCAGTAAAAAGTAACAAAGATCACATAGTAAGACTTCTTCATTGTCACCGTACATACACTCTGAATAATCAAAATGCATGCATACAACACTAAATATTGAATCACATATAATTGTAAATAAATACATCGATGTGGCTAAAAGTTATGTATTCTAACAAATAATTAAAGTGGCTTTTCAACGAAATCGAGTTCGATCGCAGATGGATTTGAATGCAATCCACGAGATCCGGAAGAGAGACACGGAAACGGTTAAGGGAAACGTGGGGGTGAAAATGTAGCCGTAGCGCGTGAATGTAAACATGGCGGAGGAAGGATCTTCATCTTGTTCCTCTTTTCTTCGCGGAGCAGTGAATGTCCGAGAGTCCGATAGAGGGGCTCGACGTTGAAGTATCGGCATATAAAGGCCCGTAACGTTCATAGGATGCTTGAAATTACCAGCCGGCAATGGCGCGGAGCAAGGGCCGGCTGACAAACGACGAAAAATTTAGCGGTAATCTCGAGGCCGGTCTGGACCAGGCAATTCCCTCGTTGCCTCTACGCTGTGTAGACGTTGCTCGCTTTATGTGCGCCTCTTTGACTCGCGCACCCACCAACAACCTTCTATCCTCTCGCTTCTCTGGCTTCTTCGTCCCTCCGTTACTCCTCCCTGTCGGTTGCTTCGCCTCCTTCTAACCACACCGTCGAGCATCCGCTTCCCTCCGCTTTTTTCGTCCTTTCATCTCGTGGCCTCATCTTTCTCGTCCGCCTTTCTTCCGCGCCGGACCGAGAGAGTCTGTGCCGTACAATCGCCGCGGAAAGTTTTCGTCTGGAAATTTCAACGAGGATGCTACCTCTCCTATCCTGCCCCGATCCTCGACGGCTCTCTTGCTCGAATAGATAGAGAAAAGGAAGATTTCGCGAGGAATAAATTTTTCGACGATTCTCCCTCGTTCCGGCTGGCCGAGCCAACGACCACCGGCAGAATATTTTACGCCGCGGGGCCGGGAGGATGGGGACGATGGTGGTGGTTGATGAAAATATTAGCGACGGCGTACGAAAGCGAGGCAGCGTTTCTTGCTGGCCGGCTGGCAAGAACAAAGATGGTCGAGAATAATGAGGCGGCAGAACCAGCCGGAAATACACGGGGCTTGTACGACAGAGAACGTTCGAAGCACATTTAACTATGGCAAGACCGAACTTTTTCTTTGCGTCGCTGATCATTTCGAGCGAGATGGGCTCCTTTGTCTTCGCGGCGATACAGGGCTGCTCCTCGTTCGCGCTCGAATTGTTTCGCAGTCGGAAAATTTCAACGGCGGGTCTGTCGTCGAACGAGCACACTCGATAGATTTTTATCCTCGTGCCGTGAATATAACGGGAGCAGGGTCGTTGGTATTCTCGCGAGACACGCACGAAGGAACATCTCGAACAAGCTTATCCGCGAAAGGTACACGAAACTTCTGAGAGCTTTATGTACTATTTGCAGCTGCAAAGGTAAACACGTATACGCGAGAGGAGAGGGATAAACGACGGAACATCCTTGATATATTTGATCGCGAACTACGTTTAGATCCATTTCGAAGGGAATTGGAAGAAAGTGCAGGACGGAGGAAAAAAGGACGGAAATGTTGGATCCACTCAAATATTTGTATTTTCCGACGGATAATTCTTCGACCGGTATCGGCGATGTTTGCTACGTTTAACTCGAGTATTTGTGGCTGATAGGAAATACGATACAACCAGGCACGAATGTTAAACCAGTGTTGTCCAAGGGTTTGCCCTCCTGCCAGTGATCTTATCATACTATTCCTTTTGAACGAAACTAAAAATACGTGAAACAAATATTTAACCTTTATCGTACCTCGCCGTATTCGATATTGTATGTCGCCGAAACTCTAATTTATCTTCTGCTATTATACAATGCACGTACAAGTGTGCAATGCACACAGTCATCTATCTCTTATCACATTGCAATGCGACGCATACAAATTTCAACTTCAGTCATTTTTTAAATATGTAGCTCAGTGTTAGCTTTCATTGCTAGCACTCCAACTTATTATCACTAAACCAGCACATAATGTGCACTCAACTTGAAATTAAAAATAAAGTTAAAAAATAAATAAACAAACGAAACATAAATTAGAAGACACATTTATTCTTTACGTCGATGAAAATCAATTCTGGTTTCAAGAACCTGCTGACACATAATGTGTAGTCAACTTGAAATTAAAAATGAAGTTAAAAAATAAATAAACAAATGAAAC
>NW_003797161.1:1656951-1770467 GCF_000220905.1 Megachile rotundata
CTGAACTTGAAATTAAAAATGAAGTTAAAAAATAAATAAACAAACGAAACATAAATTAGAAGACACATTTATTCTTTACGTCGATGAAAATCAATTCTGGTTTCAAGAACCTGCTGACACATAATGTGTAGTCAACTTGAAATTAAAAATGAAGTTAAAAAATAAATAAACAAACGAAACATAAATTAGAAGACACATTTATTCTTTACGTTGATGAAAATCAATTCTGATTTCAAGAAATGTATTTTAACAAAATGTGTTCCTTATAATAAAAAACTTTTAGAGCGGTTATTTAACCGGTTAGGTTAGTGTTATAATTAAATAGTAAATCAACAGAAAATTAGTATAAGATACAGAAAACAGTAAAAGCTTCCTATTATCCATCCCGCCTAATCGAACATACATTATCGACCTCGTTCGCGCCACGAGACGCGATCTAAATCGACTTTTTCAAAAGTAACTAAAACTTGTACGCCTCTTAAGTTTCTCGAAACTCTGGAACTTATTCCCTGACGAAATTTGCTGCAATATTCAGAGGATACAAACTTGCTACTTCTCTTTCCTGAATTATTCCATAGTTCATTTTACGGCGAGACTACGAAATCGATAACGGCTGTATAACCACTGCGCAGTCACTTAGCGTTTTTTCTGTTCGATATCAATTGGACCGAAAATACGGTTCCAAGGAAATTGTAACGGCACACGGACGGTTACTGGGTTTCTATCGTTGTCTCGCATTTTACTAGAAATCGCGAGGTACACGCGATTCGACGTCGCGAATCCGCGGGCCTTAGAATACGAGCCAGACTGCATCAGCTTGAATTATTCATGGACAGCACGTACACGTGCCGAATCCAATCGGCATTCTTTCCGTCTACTTTTTTCTTCTTTGACAGGACCCATCAAAATTCTGTACAAAACTACGCGTGTTGATGCGAAGCGAATTTTCGGTGCGGTAGGTCATTGACTCATGTAGTGAATGGTTCTTTTAGGATTCTTTTTTTCAATGGGGCGAGTATTTAGAGAACATGTAGGATGGTATATGGTCTTGTTTTATTGCTACTGAATGTGGGACTGTACGTGAGAGTTAGTAGGGTTATGTTACGATAGGTTATGTTAGGTTAGGATTGGGTGGAGTATTTAAAGAATATGTGTGAAGATATATGGGCTTGTTTTATTGCTACTGAATGTGGGACTGTAAGTGGTGAGAGTTGGGGTTATGTTAAGATAGGTTATGTCAGGTTAGGTTTGTAAGCGTACTTATAGAGTGAGGTTAGGAAACAGTATGCTTAGGTTAGGATTGTGTAGACAATTTATATGATTTACTTGAAGTTTTTTCTTGAAGACAACTTGTTAAAATAACTCAGTCTTCTGTGGACAGATTTTCGAAGACGATCATTTCTCATATACCAAATTTTTAAGAACCAAACCTAAAATTCTATGATCTTTAGATCAAAGTCAAAATCCTGATACCTCGAAGTCCCAAACCTCTAATACTTCCAAATGAAACAATTCCAACCCCTCTTTCTAAAATTCCAGACCCAAAACATATAAATACCATACAAAAATGTCAAAGCCAAACTGCAACATATAAAAGCTTCAAAGTCCTAAACCACCCGAAAAAGTTGTCGATTACCAACGTGAAAAGCATCCCACACCGCAACTTTATAGAAAGTTCGACAAAGGGCAGACAAATTCGAAAAACAGCGCTGTCCACAAATTGAAGGCGGAACATAAAGTATTCAACGAAAACGTCGACGTATTTTAATCAAGCCGCACAAACGTACACAACGCAGCGAAACAAAAATAATCGAAGATATTGATCGTTAGTGTCGCGTTTGGGGAACAAAGGTCCCCCTATCACGGGCCGGTAATTCGAAAGCTAAAAAGGGAATAAAAAAAAGGGAAAGAGCAGAATAAATTCGGATTTGTGGTTCTCGACGGGCAGACCGTTGGCGCGTTCGCCGCGCCGGAATTTCGACTCGCTGAAAACAAGCAGGAATTTCGGCGAACGATTGCGAATAGCCAGGGAAATAGAGTGTACCTATAGTCGAGTTGCGTTTCATTCACGTTCCATCGTGAATTCCATTGTCGGTTAAAAGTCTCGCTGTAGCTACGGTAGCCTGGAATCTCGTACGCTCACGGGCAGAACGCACAGAGAGAACAGTGAAACAGAGTGGCGGAGAGAGCGAAAGAGATAAAAATCGCGTTGGTCCGAGCGGGTAAGAAAGAGACAACATCAGAGAAACGAGAACAGAGAGGTTGAATTGCGAGCCGAGGGGCCGGTAAAAGCTCGAACTTCGTCCGCGTAACGATAATAGGGCAACGACGCCGGGAGAAAAACAGTATGTAAATCGTCCGTTCCCCCCCAATCAAATTTCGAATTCATGGCTTTTCGTGACACTCGAATTTTTAAATTTCTACGTTTTGCAGTTTTTGTGTGGGGATGTTTGTAGGGGTTTTAAGGTTGAAGTTCTCGGATTTGCATTTTGAGACTTTGAGAGGTTTTGGGGAGCAGCGTAAAAAATGTTTTAATTTTTGAACTTCCAAGTATCCACATTTTTAAGCATTAATCCTTTGCATTCCTATGTCGAGTGTACCTCGGCATCACATTTCTCTTGGAACTTATGAATGATTCAGATAAATAGATTGGTTGAGTTGTATATTTTCATTTAATTACTATTTATAATAAATGAAAAATGTATTTGTCACATACTTCACACTGTTACAATACATTTTACTGAGAACCTCTTTTTGGATATGTTTTGTAAATGAAGGAGTTGTTAGGTAAAAGAAATTAAGGAGTGTAAGGGGTTAAGCACTTGAAACCCTCAACTGTTCTAATTTGTACATATTTCTAATTTGAAATTGCTAAGTACCAAAATTTTTACGTACCCCTAACTAGAATTTGCTAAGTATCCAACTGTCCAAATATCCCTAACTTGAAATTTCCACGTACCAAAATTTCTACGCATCCCTAACTAGAATTTGTCAAGTGTCCAAATGTCCAAATCTTCCTAACTTGAAATTTCCAAGTACCCAAATTTCTACGTACCCCTAACTAGAATTTGCCAAGTGTCCAAGTGTCCAAATCTTCCTAACTTGAAATTTCCAAGTACCAAAATTCCTACGTACCCCTAACTAGAATTTGTCAAGTGTCCAAGTGTCCAAATCTTCCTAACTTGAAATTTCCAAGTACCCAAATTTCTACGTACCCCTAACTACGTACCCCGAATTTGCCAAGTACCCAAATTTCCAAATATCCGTAACTTGAAATTTCCATGTACCAAAATTCTTCTACGAACCCCTAACTAAAATTTACCAAGTCCGAAAATTTCGAAATATTCCTCTCTAAAATTTGCCTCGTAGCAAAATATCTGAGTATTCCCACCACGAACCTGCCAAGTAGTCTGTCAAAATATTCAGACTCTGAAACGTCCAAAGAAAGATATTGCAGGCAGCGGAAAGAAACGCGAACGGGAAGTTGAATTGCAAGCTCAGTAGCGAGGTCGGTGTAGGTTGGTCCGCGTAACGATAATGGGGCAACGACGCCGGAGGAAAACAATATGTAAATCGTTCGTTCGCTTCCCAATCAAAGTCAGAATCCGCGACGGGCTTCCGCGTCTCCCTAACGACGCAATCTAAATTCCGAAGGCAGCCTGCAACTACACCGAGATATATATCGCAGGATAGAGAAGATTCGTTCTGTTTCGACGAAGAAGGATAGCGGACAGTCCTAGAAGGCTGTAAACGGAGTTGAATCGAGAGCAACTCGCGTCGAAGTGACTTTCGCAAGTTCCGGTGATCTTGCTTGTCTCCTCCTTCCGCTTCTTTTTCTTTCTTCTCCAAGTCTTTCTTCTTATTCGTCTTCTCGCATAAGCGATTCCGCCGAGCAACTCGCAACTCTTTTCAGATCTCCACCTTCGAATAAGAATTGGATTTCATAGAAATGCTCGCGGCCCTGTATTGGAAAGGGTGCAATGCACTCTACGCTGCATGCTTTAATATTTTTCTACGTGCGCTAGTTTTGAGATGCCACAAAAATTTGTATTTGTGGAATGAGAATATTTTTTTGGTGTTGAAATTCAAATAGTAGCCTCTTGTTATGTTGACAATTTTATGTAGACTTTCAAAGATGCTACAGCTCTTATAGTTACAGTCATGGTACTCTACAATGTGCTCCTCAACATAACTACTCGTTATATGACCCCTTATGTTCACACAATTTTTACCTTCCATATCCTCAATTTTTCCAACATAAAATCTCTGAATTTTTCAACACATGAACAACAAAATTTCTCCTAATTTTAGTTGACTATTTTTAGTCTCATCAAACCCGAAATACCCAAAGTCCCAACAACCCCAAAACAAAAGACCTGAAACCTAATAAAAGCGCGCAATCTGAGCGTCATATCCCTTGGTTCCTAGAAATCCTTTCGTCCTCGTTCAGCGAGAAAATGACGCTAAATAGAAGTAAGCAATGGTTGTCGTGTTAACCGGTTCACAGGTGAAGCAGATAAACGCCAGTGATAAGCGACTGCGTCGCTCGTTCGAGGCGTTCGTGGACGCTGGTTACCCGGCCACCTCTTATTACCAAGGGTCGCCGTCGTTAAACCGGGACTATCGTGCTAGACCATCTACACGAGTAACCTTTATACGTGTTTATACGCCTCCTGACACCAAAAGGCGACGCCAATTTTACTGCCCGGGCCAAAAGATAACGCGACATTCACCGGTAGAACAGTCGATGTTGATCCAAATTTATTTCCTATGGCGGTGATAAGAAACTTTCGATGCTGTAGTTTCGTTGTGTAATCAAGTATACGAGCGCTGTATGTGCTAATAGGTCAATTCGATATAGAATCAATGTCTGATATGATCAGACATTGATCACCGAATACATATATTGAATACATATGTGGTTTATTGATCATTTCATACATGCATTGATATTGGTTGTCTATGTACTATCAATGTCTGTTGACGTCAATAGACATTGTTGACCACTGAGGATGATCACTGATGATCACTGATGACGTCAATAGACATTGATTTTATATAGACAATCAATATCAATGCATGTATGAAATGATCAATCAATCACATATGCAGTCAATGTATGTATGAGGTGATCAATCAATCACCCATGTAGACAGTGTATGTATGTGATGATCAATCAACCACATATGTAATCAATGTATGTCTGAGGTGATCAATCAATCACACATGCAGTAACTGTATATACGTAATGATCAATCAAATATATATACAATCAATGCACATATGAAATGATCAATCGATCACATATGTAATCAATGCATATATGAAGTGATCAATCAATCACACATGTGATCACTGTACATATGTGATAATCAAACGTCCAACAATCCCAACATTGTTATCTCCAAAAAATAAATAAGTACCATAACACCATCTTTGGATCCCCAAATCCAAAATAATATAAAGTACTCGAAATATCACTCGCGTTGTCAAAGTCCATACAGCAGGTTGAATGTCTTTGTTCGAGATTCCCGTTGACGAGGTATCCAGCGAACGCGTGTTTGCAAGCAATTACACGGCCGCCAAATTAAGCACATTCCTGAAACGCGATAACTAGAGGCTCCTTTGGCATCGGCGAGCGATCTTGTGTCTATCAAAAGAGCAACACGGTTAACGACCCTCCCTCGGCACGTAACATCGCGTGTTCGATAGCGCCACGGGGATTCGAGTATCGTTAGGTGAGGGGGTTGCAATCAAGACGACGACACGTCCCGATCTACCACACCTGCGAGCCATTACTCCGTGAAATATGGACGCGTACGGCAGTTAAGGTTGGTTCTCGTGTTCCCGTAACCGGAGCCCCAGACTCGATTGACTCGCGAATTCGCAATCTTCTTAGCTGTGGAACGAAAAGGACTTTAGGTGTGCCTGGCGCCTAGAGATAAGCGCCTATGCAAGTAACGCGACAGAAATGAAAGGGTAACTGCACAATGTGCTGCTTGCTTTCTGGAAGGGTCACGGTGACCGGTGTTTTAAGTAAAAGAAAGGATCTTCTAGGTATGTGGTGTACTGTGGAGGATGTGGATAGTTTCAATAGAACACAAGGTGGATAGTTTCTAGGAAAGTTTCAATGGTACACAAGGAATTTGGTGACACTGGAGGTTTTTAGGATTATATGCTTTTGAGAGTATGATTAGAAGCTTTGGAGTTATTGAACACTGTGGGTTTAGAGATTTAGGTCATATGGGGATTAGGGGGTTTGGGAATTTGGAAGGTGAGAATTGGGATTGGTGGGGTTGAGAATTTGGGATTGGTGGGGTTGAGTATTTTAGTATGTGAAATTTGGGGGTTTGGGAATGGGGGACCTGAGAAGTTGAGGATGTGAGAACTTGGAGACCTGAGAAGTTGGGGATTTCAGGAATAGGAGATTTGGGAATTGGGAGATTTGGGAATTGGGAAATTTGGGAATTGGGAAATTTGGGAATTGGGAAATTTGGGAATTGGGAAATTTGGGAATTGGGAAATTTGGGAATTGGGAAATTTGGGAATTGGGAAATTTGGGAATTGGGAAATTTGGGAATTGGGAAATTTGGGAATTGGGAAATTTGGGAATTGGGAAATTTGGGAATTGGGAAATTTGGGAATTGGGAAATTTGGGAATTGGGAAATTTGGGAATTGGGAAATTTGGGAATTGGGAAATTTGGGAATTGGGAAATTTGGGAATTGGGAAATTTGGGAATTGGGAAATTTGGGAATTGGGAAATTTGGGAATTGGGAAATTTGGGAATTGGGAAATTTGGGAATTGGGAAATTTGGGAATTGGGAAATTTGGGAATTGGGAAATTTGGGAATTGGGAAATTTGGGAATTGGGAAATTTGGGAATTGGGAAATTTGGGAATTGGGAAATTTGGGAATTGGGAAATTTGGGAATTGAGAAATTTGGGAATTTGGGAAATTGGGAAATTGGGAAATTGGGAAATTGGGAAATTGGGAACGTGGGAAATTGGGAAATTTGGGAATTGGGAAATTTGGGAATTGAGAAATTTGGGAATTGGGAAATTTGGGAATTGGGAAATTTGGGAATTGGGAAATTTGGGAATTAGGAGATTGGGAGATTGGGAGATTGCGAAATTGGGAAGTTGGGAAATTGGGAAATTGGGAAATTGGGAAATTGGAAAATTTGGAAATTGGAAAATTGGGAAATTGTGAGATTGGGAAATTGGAAAATATGGAAATTAGAAAATTGGGAAATTGGGAGATTGGGAGATTGGGAGATTGGGAAATTGGGAAATTGACAAAGTGATAACCCGACCATTCTTAAACTAAAACTTCTCAAAATAATTCCAAAATTTCCGTCATCCAACTATCAACCAGAACTCGAGTAACAAGTGCACCACGAGTCTTCAAATTATTTAATCCAGGGAATGAAAGGGATATGGATCTCCACCTACACTAATTCTCATGCAATGGAAGCGTACATTGCACCCAAGTGTATACGTGTAATACACCGAAGCTTACAGATAAACGATTTTTCACCGGAAAGCCGAAGATTGGATTGGGTGCATGCACTGGCTGATGCATTTATGTTTCCTGTATGGAAAACGAGCGCAACTCGATTCGATTACGGGTCACTGGGAATGGCGGTGTTGGATGTGTTGGTCGACCGAAGTTCTGCTGGTTGCTCATCCAAATAGTAACCTTCATTGAGTTTCGCTATAAATGCTGCTAACTTTATATTATATAAACTCTGTCCTGCGTAACGAATGTCAACCGGTAACTACAATTGAAATACATAACTATACTATCGCAGAAATTGTCCGCAAAATTAACACGATGTATATTGTGTCGATCAGAAACTTTTATCATTCTTTGTCAATATTTATGCAATTTATTATTTGTCTATAGATGTGTCAATATATTTTGTTCTCATAATAAATAATTTTGCAGCTTACATTTTATTTTGAGAGCACATTGTCAGGTGTGAAGTTTATGAAGCTTGTTATAATTTGTTAAAAATGACAAAAGACAAAAATTTGGGCAATGTTGTATCACATCATATTCATGAAGGCGAGAACATTAAACTTGTACTTACAAAAGACTCAATGAGATATAGTCAGCAAGGTTGCTCTAAATAATTGCAAGCGTTACTTCGATAAAATCTTGCCTGTAAAATATTTTTATGATCAATGACTCATGTTCCAAAAATAAATGTACAATGAAAGGTCAACAATGACGAAGCACTAAAATAATAATTCTTACAAATTACAAAAACAATGAATATATAAAATAAAATTTCGATCATCTGCAATCAGATAATTCCTCCAAAAGCAGACATAACCCAAATAAAATATGTCTGTCCGTAAAAAGGGGTTTACCAAATGTTCATCAAAAATTTTTCCGAGAATGCAGGATTGCATTGTGTGTACCATTCACCGGAAAAGGACGAGGGTGGAAGAAGGTGGATAACCGAAGTGCGCCTGCTGCACCGAGATAAGACATCCCGCAGGTGAAACGGGAACCGAGAGAAAATGAAGGAGGACAGCAGTGTGCCGGGGCGAGCTTTCTATCCGAAAGAGGGATCAAGTTATGACTCCCTTTTCTGAATTACGCCGCCACCGAGCCGGGGAAAAATAAATTGATAACGCCGGATGGAAGTTTACGGGCGACGTGAAATACTGAATTCATCTCTCTTACGTCTACGGTGAAATCGAGTTCGTTAGCGGAACTCGGATAAAAAGAAACGAATAACAAAATGGACTCGTGTTACCTGTGTAATGCATGGAAATATGAAACTCGTCCTTAGACTCTTTATGATACTTCATTTTTCTTGGATCTTACTTTTCCTACATCCTTTGATGGTTTCTTGGAACTTTCCTGGACTAGATATTTTGTTAGATTGTCTTCTCAATAATTTCTTAGACTCTGGTTTAAAGTCTGGTTTAATGTATACTCTGGTTTAAAGTATACTTAGATATAAAGATATAATAAATATTTATTATATTGAATATAATTTTTGATATACTTTATTCTATACAGGTTGACTATGGAATTGTTCCGAATTTTGTTTTAGACTTTGGTTTAAATATAAAGATATAATAAATATTTATTACATTGAATACAATATTTTGTATACTTTATTCTATACAGGTTGTCATGGAATTGTTCTGAATTTTGTTTCGCGAGCAATATTGTCCACGTTTGTTTTAAGTTTCCTCTAAAACCTGAACTCTCCCCGGAGGAAAATTGACGCCACACGAAAAAGAACATGGCCGCTGTTCACGCGACGTCGATGCTTATTTATTTTGCAGCGACAGCAATTTGGTTGATGAAATACGCGCTGGCAAAACCAAAACTTTTCTGCAGTGCGTTCAGATATCGGATAGCAATTTGGGAAACAGTGCACGAGCGCGAAACATTCGTAAATAGTGTCCGACATGTTTCGATGCAACGTTTAAGTCCGGCGTATAAAAAAAAAAAATTGATCAAACGTCCAGAGTGAAAAACATCGAAACGGTTGATTCGGATATCCGTATATGGATTTTCAGGTTTACAGTTTCGAAACGTGAAATATTAAAATTCGTTGAGCTACGCGGCTCTTTTTCCGGGGTTTATCGAGCGGAAGACAAATTGCTAGCAGCGAAAATGGACAAAATAACGATGTTGGCGTTCTAAGACGTGGTCCACGTTGCTGCAAGGGTAAAATGATGCGAGGAAATACTAGAAAGAGGCAAGCGAAGGTGGATGAGAAGCAGTAGACGTTCCCTCTTGGGAAATCATCGGTGTCCTTACCCGTCCTTGCCTAGTCCACCTTCCTCCTCCTCGTCCTTTCTCCTCCTCTTTCTGCCCTCGTCGTTTTCCTCGCGCAAAGGAACCTCGCCATAATACCCTGTGACAAGCATCTTCGTTGCCTTCTTGAATCCGTCGAAAGCGATAAACTCCGAAACGATGATGGTACCCTTGTTAACTTGTCGACCGTGCTACATCGACATGTCGTGCATTATCGTGCAACCTAGCGAATTTTGCTGTGTTTCAAATTCGGGTAAACAACCATTATCGGGTATTGAAAATTCCTTTCAAATAATTATCTTTTATATTATCAATAAAATAGACACTGTAGTTCACTGATGTAGTCGCTAATATTTTCCCTTTATTTTTTTATAAATTGTTCTTATTCTTTTGCTTATTGTTTTACACATTTTTATGAATAATAATTTTCATATGTTTCTAGAGAACATTTACTGCATCTTTATACCACAATGTATCAAATATAAATTGTTACAGCTTCTTATGCAATAAATTCTTTGCAACATATATGTATGAATATGTGTACATTAAAATACACATACATATGTACTGATGTATGTAAATTAAAATAAACACATACGTAGCAAGACATGTGAATTAAAATACAAATGCATGTGTACTGATATATGTAAATTAAAATAAACACATATGTAGCAAAACATGTACATTAAAATACATACACATGACCAGTATGCACGTATATAAAATACAAGTATGTATATAAACACATGTGTGTACATAAATTAAAATACACATGTATCATAAATAAATCAAAATACACACACATGAATCAATATATGTAAACCAAAATACATACACGTATTTTATAAACTACTTTACAAAAATTTATAACAGTACCTGTAAAATAATTCACCAAAATATCAAACAAAATAAAATGCTTTCGCAATACTCCACTTCGATAAACAAACCGATTTATTTGTCAATTTCACCGAAACGAAACATACAATAAACATGGACGTTAATACATTTGTCAATTATAAATCGTGTCAACCTTAACATTCCAGTTCTCCGATTTAATTTTCTTCGTCTACACGCAATTAAGTGATGAATAATTTGTGTACGCGTCATTCAGGTATTTTGCAGGTGGAAAATAAATATTACAAAAATGTCTGAACCACCGGCGGAATAATGAATCGTTCTCTTTTGAAATATTGATTCAACGTGTTCCATTCGGAAGCGTAGAAAAGTTGAAAACGAGAGCGGCTCGACGTTTCTACAGAGTATTATCTATAATTATACACCGCGACAGTTGTATTTATCGATCAACACCGAGGTTATTGACCGAGGGAAACATTGAACATCCAGCAAGGACGTGCTAGATGCATCTTGAATTATTTCACGTCGGAAACTCCCCCGACGTCGAAAAAGAGGTCTCCTCGATCACTAATTAAGAGAATTTATTTTTATCCCAGAGATGTTCCTTCGATAGAATCGTTTTTATGTTCTACGAATGTTTCATATGTTTTAGTAACACGCGAAATTGCATGACCGAGTAACGTTTAGCCAGTCGATGTATCAAATAGGATTAATACTTGCAATTTATTATTATGGAGTGACAGGAAATTTTATTCGCGTTTCCTTTGACGAAATAATTCATTGCTTAATAATGAATCTCCATTTTTATTTTCAATATGCATCGACGTCTGCAAATATTTTAAAACATATCTTTAAAAAAAGACCAGATCGTTAGTTTGTAAACATTATTACCTGAAAACCCAGTAAAAATGACGAACTGACAGAATCAATAAAAATGTCACTTTTATTCACGCTATCTAAAAATTTTCGAAACATAAAGATGTCACCTGGGTTGATAAAATTCTGACTGAAAAATAATAGTAAAAGTGACGTTAAAAAAATGTAACGTTACTTCATGAACATTACCAAAAAAAAAAACAGTAAAATACAATGGCAAGAGCGATAAAAATGTCACTTTTGTCTGTGTGTCTCTTTGCAAATTTTCAAAATGGATATTATTTATGTTCATACAATTTGAACTGAATAGTAACAGTAGGAAAATGTGCAGGTAGTAGAGAGAGATGGTATTGCTTTACGAACACATAGCCTCAAAAGATCAGCGAAGTACGAGAAAATGGTGGAACTCACAAAAGTGGCGTTTGTACACACAAGTCTAAAAATTTTCGAAACTCACCTATCTTTCAAAAGTAAGAATAAAAGATAATTTAGGAGTTATGGAGGTGTAAATGCAGGTGTCAGAAAAATATGGCGTCACTGTACGAATACTATAACCTCAAAAGATCAATAAAATATAAGAAAATGATGGAAACAACAAAAATGACGTTTGTCGACATAAGTCTGAAAATTCTCGAAAATCACCTATCTCTCAAAAATGATAATAAAAAAAATGCAGGTGCCATGGATGTGTAAGTGCAGGTGTCAGAAAAGTGCAGGTGACAGAAAAATATAGTATCACTATACAAAAATTATTACCCCAAAAAAGTGATTAAAAGAACAGAAGTGAATCTACGTGTATCTCGAATGTATCTAACCATATAATAACAAGAAAGTTATGAACGCACATCAAGATGTCAAAACGATCTAGCATAATTCGTCGCCTCGTGGCGACGTATTAGCATCCGAGCGATCAATCAGCAGGGAGCAGCCAGCGTCGAAACGAGGATCACCGCTTTCACCTGACTCACGTGTTACGATAATCGATCGGTCCACATCCCCTCGTGGAATACGTTCGAATCAACGTGCTCGGCTATATATTAGCCCTCGAACGTATATCGTGGCCACGTACGCACTCGATTCAAGAAGATCCGGAGGGTAGGGGATGCTAAACAGGGAGGGGATGCACGAGAGGGAACGACCCCACGAAATTGGGTCGTGGACTGGTCAGTTCTGCAACACGCGTGTCGCAACCGGCCAGTATTCGGCTGGAATTCGCCCCATTTACCGTGTGCTGCAATCTCTCTATCCGTTCTATCCCACCCCTTTTCGTTCCTCTTTTATCCCTTCCTGATCCTGCTCCACCCTATACCGCCCAGTTTTACGCTCTCTCTTCCCGTTGTTCCTCGATCGTCGCTTCTCTTCAGGGACGGCCAGGGAAATTTATGGTGTGAGGTATTTTTGTAACAGTAATATATTTTCAAATTTCTAAATTAGTCCACAAACTTATTAGTCGACAAGCTTATTAGTTTACAAGTTTATAGACTCACAAATTTATAAGTGTCAAAGTTCTCAAATTCTTGGGTCTCCCTGGGACGATTTTAAAAAGTTCTTATTACGAGGTCCTGGAGGTTAGGATGAAGGGTGATCTTTGAGTTATTCGTGTTATTTTTTATTCATAATCATCTTCAGCTAATTTTGGAATTTCTGAAAGTCAATCCTCAACATTCACGATTTGCAAATTTTGAAATTTTTTAATGTTTCAAACTACCCCTAAACTTGCAAATTTTCAAGTTTGCTAAAGTTCTTGGGTATCTATGCAAGCTATCAAATCCCCAAATCCTGGAATCCCCTACTTGCCAAAAATGCATATCACATCCTCACAATTCCAAATCCTCCTAATTACCAAGTCTCAAATTTACTGAATCCTCTTTATTCTCAATCTCGAATTTATTAAATACTCAACTTCCCAAGTACCTCTCCCCTCGGAGAGTCCCACAGACTCCCAAACACCCATATCCTCAAAATCTAAACCTTCAAATTTACATAATCCCTAAACGTACAAAATTTGCAAAATTCTTGATCTCCAAATTCTGAACCTCCCAAATTCCTAAATTTCTCTTTTATTCAAATTCCTAAATCTCTAATTTGCAAAATTGCCAAACATGCAAATCCCACCACTCTCAAATATCCAATTCCATAATCCCATAATCCTCGTCCCATAATCCCCAAAATCTCCCAAATCCTCCTCCCAAAATTCCAAAAATCCAAATTGCCCAGAGACTCCAAAATTCCCTGCAAAATCCCAAAAATCACGTGTTGCGCCATCGCTAGCTCCAGCCCTGTCACCTTTCTCCGCTTTTCCATCCTTCTTTACGCGTTGCTCTTCCCGTTCATCGTTTTCCCACTCCGGCCGGTTGAGCCACCACCCAACCCTTGTTTCTCCCTCTGTGTGGCTCTGTGGCTATCTGCGTCGATCGTCGGGCATCGTCCGATTCCTCTTTGTCGGATACAGTGGACACTACAGGGCGA
This sequence comes from Megachile rotundata, assembly GCF_000220905.1. Taxonomy (NCBI): domain Eukaryota; kingdom Metazoa; phylum Arthropoda; class Insecta; order Hymenoptera; family Megachilidae; genus Megachile; species Megachile rotundata. The sequence continues at coordinate 1,670,940 of NW_003797161.1, forward strand.
CAAAAGGCAATCGGGGCCAATGGGCTAGTGGCGCGTACACCCGTCGTTTGATTGACGTCGAAGGGGGTGCCACACCGCATTGATTGCGCTCATTGTTCCAGGCGCACCTATATACCGTTGCACCTGCGGACTAACGGCCGCATCCACCCCCTCTTTTTCCAGACAAAGAAAATGAAATTGTTACGTTCCGCTCGGCGAACGGGAAATCCTTTTTACCCCCTGGTTAGGCATTCCCGGGAGAAGCCGTTTCGTGAAAGGATGTATTGGTCAAAGGAATTCTTCTCGTGCATTTTCCTTCTTTGTTTTTTATTCGAATTATTCGGTTTTAGTCGAATTATCGAACACTGCTGGGAATGATAAATTGATGCCTTTGTTGGTGGAGAGTCTCGATATATGGCCTTTGGGATGAGAGGTACGGTGAGGGGCACTTAAAAGGATTTTTTGTTCTTCTTTTTTGTGGGGATGTTTCTTGAAGATTTACTGCAGAAAGCACTGTAATTTTTAGCTTCTTGGTTTCTATTGTAGGTTTGTAGATTTTTGTACTTTCACATCTCTGAACTTTTGAACGAACTCATAAATTTAAGAATTTATAAACTTGCTGATTTAAAAGGGTCTAAATTTATAAACCCAAATGTTGAAGTATTTTGATGTGTTTAAGTTACCGAATTTTTACATATCATCACATTGAATCTTCACATATCATCAAGGATGAAGAGTACCACTATAGATGAAACATAAATTACATAGATGAGATATGAATTACATAGATGAGCCATATAACGAGCACTGATTTCAGGCGACCACCAATGATCTTCATACATTAACGCGTACGACTGAAACGTAAGACGCGAAAGGTTTTTGTACAGCATACTCGCCGAACGAACGCGATGTTCATTCCGTGGCGTTGGCAAATTGGAGCGGAAGTTAGTCGGCGAACAAAAGCCCGAAGACCTTCGTAAGAACTTTTTCACTGAGGAAGATTCTTTTATCGGAAGTATCAACTAGAAGGCGGCGCGGACGGTGTTGTATGAAAGAGCGTGGCACGAGTGCTGAGAAATTGCTGGACGGAGGAAAAGGGAAAGAAGAAAGTAAGTCGACAGGTGAACAGAGCGCGATGAAACTAACGTAACCGGAAGAAAAGCAGCTTTTTGTCCTGAAAACTCTGTGCCTGCTTTCAGAGCGTTTTAAAATGACGAAAAGGTTACGCTACGAAGCACTCGTGGTACATTGCGAAATCTGCGCGTACTAAAAGACAGGAAAAGAGGCTAAAAGGGAGAGAAAAAGTAAGTGAAACAGAGGAAAGAGGAGGGAAGACAGAGGGACAGAAAAAGTTGGGCTCGTCTTAACAACGGAGATACCGTGGGGAAAACAGTCGGGGGTTGAAAGTTTTCCTCATATTTCTAACAATCGTTCTTGCTCTCCTTCTTTCTCTGCCATCTCGTTCTATTGTTCTTTCCTGTTCGAGAAATTGAAACGACAAACACCTTCGAGTATCTCGACACCATGGTTCAACCCCATGCCATTAATGCTCTTATAGCTTTTCTGACGACGGCCAACTACAGGCTTTTAATTTCTACCCTACAGTTTTACTTCGTAAGACTTCATCTCGTGAGGGCTATATTTTGAAGAGAGGGTAGGTTTCTTTTAACAGGTTTTGAAAATTGAAAAGGACAACGTGAGACAAGGGTGGAAAACAATTTATTTATTTCAAGATAAAAATGTAAGAAATAAATGTAAGAAATATAGACTACGTATATAAATGTGTGTATATAAATGTAAGAAACATAGACTGCATATGTAAATGTATATATATAAATGTAAGAAACATAGACTACATATGTAAATGTATACATATAAATGTATGAAATACACACTACATATGTAAATGTATATAATAAATGTAAGAAACATACACTACATATGTAAATGTATATAATAAATGTAAGAAACATATACTACATATGTAAATGTATATAATAAATGTAAGAAACATAGACTACATATGTAAATGTATATAATAAATGTAAGAAACATACGCTACATATGTAAATGTATATAATAAATGTAAGAAACATATACTACATATGTAAATGTATATAATAAATGTAAGAAATATACACTACATATATGAATGTATATATATAATGTAAGAAACATACACTAAATATAAGAAATTTATTTAAAAAAAAAAGGGTTGAGATTTTATTTTTGAAGACCTACACTCCACATCTCTATATTCTCCGAGCTCCACATTTTCAAAATTCATAAATTTAAAATTTGCATCGCGATGCCATTTTTCGTCGCACACATCGCTTCTATATTACCTCGCGTTGTATCACCTCGCGTCTCGTAAAATGGTCTATGCAAGCTAAGCATGATACACGATAACTTGGCAGTATTATAGTAAGTACGGCCATTTTCTTTAGAAAAATCTCTTATAGATTATACATCAACGTACCTTCGTTTAAAACATGAGGCTATAATCCGAATATTTTAAAAAAAATGTAAATCTACCACCGTAAATTCATACATACTTGAAACGAAAAAACAATGGTTAAAAATGAAACAAAAAACCGATAATAACAGTGAGTAAATAAAAACGGAAACAACGATAACAGCGAATAAACAAAAATGGAAACAATGATGAAAACGAAAAAGGTTGTAATAGTAACTGAATAAAACACAATAACAATGGTTGAATGAAAAAGCTGAAAACAATGACTAAATGAAAACGGAGGAAAAAATGAAAACGGCGATGAGTAAATAAAAGGGAAGGCGAAGAAATGAGGAGCAACCGAGTGTTAAAATCAATGCTCGGAGAAAAGTTGGAGGCAACAAGTTGCGAAAGTTGTTTGAGACGTTGCGGAACCGGTTGGAGAACGCTTGTGAAAAACTATGACCGTGTAGGGACACGAGCGATTTTCCAGGGAAACAGCAAGGTGGAAAAGTTTCGGTGGCGGGCAACAAGTTGGAAAAGTTTTGTTATGACCGTGGAAGTTCGGGATTGCCGGGCATTTCGAAAAGTGTAGAACGGCTAATCTTTCTCGATACGAAAGCACCGACGAAACGATCGAAAGTTCGCTGAATCCTGGAAGCAACGGTGATCGGATAAAGAGAACTGAATTGGCCCGAACGCTTCGACGATCTCTCGTTCCTTAATGTTCCAGATTATGTCGGGATGATAAAGGAAAGTTACCGTTCGATTTAATCTTATATACTTTCTGAAAGATTCCGGGGATTCATTACTTACACGCAGTTATATCAGATTCCGAACACCGCGAATGAAATTATCCGAAATGAAATATCGATTTGTTTCTGACGATCGGAAGTGGTTAACTCGGACACTTATTGATTTCGAAGAGTTAAAGAGGGGAATACTTTCGAGGGAAATTGCTGAACGAGTTCGATTAACGACATCCGCGAAGCAGAAAATTAGACGCGAGCTAAATTTTCAGCGACTGATATTCAACGAAACGTGCTTTCGTTATGTTATTTCTGTGGAAAAAATTGTACGAGAGTTTTAATTAAAAAGTGGAATTAATGACATGCTGTGTATCTTCGTTTAATGAACATGAAATAACTGATGAGGCTATCGAACGCGTATAACAATTACTACTATCCGTAATTATAGTACGATAATTATCCTAAGCATTGTAAATAATTGCAGTAATAATCACTGCTATTATTTATCGACAATTGATTGATAAACTTCAAAATCTAAAATGTTCATTTTTAGAACATTCAAATAAAATTGTAAAGTACAATTAAAAAATAATAAAGTGTTTTAATTAAATTATAAAATGTGAAAAGAATGAAAATTTGCAGATCCAGTAAATTCTATCGTATAAAATATGAGAGTAACGCCCTTTCATCGAGTATTATCGTATCGTCTCTGTTTCAACCGAAACGAGTTTCTCGTAAATGGAAAAGACAATCCCGGCTCAATTCGTAAAAAAAATGAAGCCACCGGTTTGTTCATCTTTATTTTCAACAGAGTCGAAACGTGAAATATGGAATTCTATTTCGCGAACGATTATTGCGGACGAACCTTTTGTGACGAAGCACGCTACAAGGGATGGTTTGAAAACGATTCTTCGAACGTTAATAATGGGCTGCATTCACGAGAACATCCTATATTTCGTGCTTGGGTCTTAATTTTAATTGAGGAGAGAACATAATGCGATTAAAAGAACAATTATTTCTTGAAAGGAAGAGAAGTTAGGCATACTTTTGTTTTGCTTGGCGAAGAGTATTGGAGTAATTACGTGGAGTAGAGGGTTGATCCTACGTCTTTGACATGGAGGAATATATGGGGGAGGGATCTATTGCGCTGGGAGTTAACGCGCAAGGATCTAGGGCGCGGGAATTTAACGAGTATGAATTTAATATGTTAGAATTTCACGAGTGGAGGTTGACAATGAAGTGATGTACTTATTCCTAAATTCTCAAAATTTTAAAGTCCCTAAAATTCTCAAGGTTCCAAATTTTTTAATCCCCAAATTCTCAAGCTCTAAAATTCCTAAATCCCCAAATTTTCAAGTTCCCAAATTCTCAAGGTTCCAGATTCTCATGTTCCCGAATTCTCAAGGTCCCAATTTCTCAAGTTCTAAAATTCTCAAGGTCCCAAATTCTCAAGGTCCCAAATTCTCAAGTTCCCAAATTCTCAAGGTCCCAAATTCCTAAATCCCCAAATTCTCAAGGTCCCAAATTCCTAAATCCCCAAATTCTCAAGGTCCCAAATTCCTAAATCCCCAAATTCTCAAGGTCCCAAATTCCTAAATCCCCAAATTCTCAAGGTCCCAAATTCCTAAATCCCCAAATTCTCAAGGTCCCAAATTCCTAAATCCCCAAATTCTCAAGGTCCCAAATTCCTAAATCCCCAAATTCTCAAGGTCCCAAATTCCTAAATCCCCAAATTCTCAAGGTCCCAAATTCCTAAATCCCCAAATTCTCAAGGTCCCAAATTCCTAAATCCCCAAATTCTCAAGGTCCCAAATTCCTAAATCCCCAAATTCTCAAGGTCCCAAATTCCTAAATCCCCAAATTCTCAAGGTCCCAAATTCCTAAATCCCCAAATTCTCAAGGTCCCAAATTCCTAAATCCCCAAATTCTCAAGGTCCCAAATTCCTAAATCCCCAAATTCTCAAGGTCCCAAATTCCTAAATCCCCAAATTCTCAAGGTCCCAAATTCCTAAATCCCCAAATTCTCAAGGTCCCAAATTCCTAAATCCCCAAATTCTCAAGGTCCCAAATTCCTAAATCCCCAAATTCTCAAGGTCCCAAATTCCTAAATCCCCAAATTCTCAAGGTCCCAAATTCCTAAATCCCCAAATTCTCAAGGTCCCAAATTCCTAAATCCCCAAATTCTCAAGGTCCCAAATTCCTAAATCCCCAAATTCTCAAGGTCCCAAATTCTCAAGTTCCCGAATTCCTAAATCCCCAAATTCTCAAGTTCCCAAATTCCCAAATCCCCAAATTCCCAAATCCCCAAATTCCCAAATCCCCAAATTCTCAAGTTCCCAAATTCCTAAATCCCCAAATTCTAAATTCCTCAAATCTCAACCCCCAAATTCTCAATTCTCCAAATCTCACCCCCCAAATTCCCCAAATCTCCACTTCAAATCCCAAATCCCCAAGTCACTCAAGTCCAAAATAGGACATCGCCAAATTCCCTAGAGTACCTTCAAACTTCGAACCTCATCATACAACCCGCTCAATGAAACATTTTAGAAGACCCACCAGCAGTTCAGCACTTTAGCGTCCCATATCTTTACACCTCCGAAGTAATCAAGATCTTGAGGGTTCAATGCATGCTCTATCAGCTTGCTGCGAGCCAGCAGCGGTACAAGTTGCGCGATAAATTCGGCGTATCTTGTCGCGAACAACCACCAACGGATTCATCGGCGTATTTTAGAGGACACTCGAGTCATCTGAAATATTCACCTCGTCCCAGTGGCTGGCTCTCGCGTCAGCCTTTCCTTCTCTCTCCCGAGGGTTCCGGGTTTTAAAGTTTAAGGCGACCCCGGACGTCGTCGTTGTGTTCCTGCCTTCTCCGAGGAGAGCAGCGTGCTTGTTCATGGTCGATACAGCTTCTTCGTCTTCCGACTGGATGGCTCGCCGGAGGCCATGCAGTCGCATCACCCTGCTGTAACTTTCAATCTGTCCGGCGAATCCAATCTGTCAGGGTGATTCGTGGACCATGTATTAAATCTCAATGCATATTTAAGCTGCTGATCTTCTTCGGGATATTGGCGCCCTCAACTTCTAACGAGTCTGAAGAGGGCCTGGGTTCACGTGGTCTGGCTTTAAATTTTTATACTTGGACATTGTAAGAGGAATAGGAAGATGGTTTGCTATTTTTCAGGATGAAAAATTTCTGTGTTACAAAACCTACATGTATGGACTCCTATGGTTCTTACGTCTCTATAACCTTATGTGTCAATGTTCTAGAAATCAATATGTTTGTGGTTGTTAAAATAACTTCTGGAAATATGGAACACTTCCATATATAAGACGTATGACGTATTCGATGCGTTTGTTTTATCAAGTTAAACCATTCGAGTATTTTTTCTTACAATTCATAAAAATTTAAATGCAATGTCGAAAAATTTCTTCAATCAAACTAAAAATACAAGCAAAGTTATAAAACAATGTAATCAGCAATTCGTTAGAAAGCAGGGTTTAAGCCCTTCAAAGGCGAAGTCGTAAATGTTTAATGTTTGAAGGGCCCTGTATCGAATTATCTCGAGAAAATGGAGTCCGAATAAAGAAGAAGACTGAGAATACGATTGGTGAGACGACTCCAGCCGGATCAAATAATTGCTGTCTTGATCGGCAGAGCAAACACGATGGAGAAGGTTCGCGAGTAAAAAAGAAGAAAGGAAAAGGGAAAACACGGGGGTTCGCGGAACCACCTTCGTAGACTCTCTTATCCGTTCTAAATTTGCCCTCCGCCTCTTTCTTCTCCCTTTTTTTTCTCTCCTTTCTCGCCGACAAGGGCAGAGTCTGCAAATTCAATCTTACCAGCGACCTCTACCCACCTACACAGTTTGTTCCGCCTATTGATTCCGGAGTTCGTATTCGGGCTTACCTTCGCTGGACCCGGGCTGGTTCGTTTCATGGAAACTGACTCTGCCGGCGTACCCGAAATCCCCCACAAAAGCTCTGATTCTGGACGCAACCCAATTTTTCACGGAAGGAAACTTGTTCTGAATATAATCCTCTCTTTTTATCAATTTTTCCCGACGGACCGCCCGTCCTTTCCATCCACGATATGATTTACGACGACGAATTAATCTCCTCTGCGTGCCAATGATATAACAGATCGACGAAACTGATTCTATTTTAATTTGTATACGCCTAGCTAATGGGTACCATTCTGTTCAAATTTCCTGACGATACGTATCTGATCGTTGGTGCAAAAATTTAGGTTTAACTTTCGTTTCGCCTGTTACTTTAGGTAATACTATTTAGATAGACAGGCGATCGAGATTGTAGGTTCACTGATAATGGATGTTTGTTGTCAGACACTATAACACATTATTATGAACATAGGTACTTATCTCACAATTTCATCTTTCAATATAGGAATGTGTATCATTGTCTCAATATTGAGGACCTTCAAAGGTTTCTTCCATTTTGTAACGCCATTTTGAAGCTGCAGTGTCAATCACAAATGGCCGTCAGAGTAAAAGCTGACATCTGACCTCAGACATGATAACTAACATCAGACATAATGAAGACAAACTTGTGCTTAAAAACAAGGGTACTTTCAACCTCATCTCGTAATCCGTTAATATGTATGATTATTAAGAGCCTTTATTAAGAACCTATTAAGAACCTTCAGTTTCTCCCATTTCACTTTCTTATAATTAATTTAACAGATGGCAGGTGACCGTCAACGTGTCAGAATATAGAAAGGAGAAAAGAAGAATAAAAATGATAACATAGAAAGTAGCGAAGAGGAGGGGAAGGGAAAGACGAGAAGGGTGAGAGCACTCGGCAGGTAATAGCTCCCAATTACCATAACGCTTGGCTAAGCCGACTAATCGGTTCCGCTTATGCCAACCGGCAAATTATTATTAATCACATTGCACGTGGATTACCGTTTATGCGCATCCATAGCTATGGCATTTGCACTCTGCTCTCCGTCACCCGTCCACGCTTCAACCACCATGAATTTCCGAATCGGTCTTTGATCTCACGGTTACTTGCGCTCCAATTCAACCAGATCCTCGTGAAATGCTAAAAGCAACCCGAGCAGCTTACCTCAGATGTTACTAGAATTCAAGATACAGAAACACTGATAACAACCTTGCTTTGTGTCCGAGTTTGCACTGACTTTGTCTGAATCGTTATCGGACGAGTTCTTTGAACTTTAAAGTTGTCGTTGCTCATGCGAGGTAGTTGGAGGGTGGAAAGAAATGTGTTTGGATGAGGAATTGTTTTAGAAATTTTTGGAGGTTCGAATTTTGACGTCTTCTGATTGTTGTATTCTCAAGTTATTCAAGTTATTATATCTTCACGTTAAGTTATTATATCTTCAAGTTCTCAGATCTCCATATTCATATGTGCAAATTCTAATATCTCCATATTGACAATGTGTAAGATGTCTAAATAATTAAATTCCTAAGTACTAAAATTCTTAAACCCTCAAATTGTCAGGTTCCCAAATTGTCGAACCTCCAAGGTATTATATTACCGAATTCTCACAACTTCAATATCTCACATCCTCAAATTTTCACATCCCTAAATTCTCACATCCTCAAAATCTCAAAATCTTTAAATTTTCACGTCCCTAAATTCTTAAATCCCCAAAATCTCACATCCCCAAATTCTCACATCCTCAAATTCCCATATCCCCAACTTCCCACATCCCCAAATTCCCACATCCCCAAATTCTCACATACCTAAACTCCCACATCCCCAAATTCCCTCTTCCCCAAATTCTCACATCCCCAAATTCCCACATCCCTAAACTCCCATATTCCCAAATTCCCACATCCCCAAATTCCCACATCCCCAAATTCCCACATCCCCAAATTCCCACATCCCCAAATTCCCACACTCCCACATCCCCAAATTCTCACATCCCCAAATTCTCACATCCCCAAAATCCCACATCCCCAAATTCTCAATCCACCTTCCTACGTCCCCCAGTCCTCAAATTTCTAAATTCCCAAATCACCCCACTGCAAAAATAATCAATCATTACAAACGAAAAACAATAAAAAAAAAGTATTCTGAATCCTACAAAACAGCCATTGTTCGCAATATATATAAACGTACCGAATTTAGTAGGTATTCGTTACACTACCCCTATTTGCAACCCTTCTCTTTACCTTTACTCCTTTCTCCCCGCGTCTCACCGTAGCTCTTCGTTACACAAATAGAAGCAAAACTTCCTTCTCTCCTCTTTCTACTTTTTTTTCGCAATCTTCTCGTCTAATTGTTCCGCTCGCTATTTAGCATCCGCCCCTTTGTGGGGCTTCGCTGGTTGTCGTCGGTCGTCTCGGGTTCCGTGCAATCCTCGCAATTCCCTATGTTGTCGGGAATTCCTGTCATCCATCCAACTCTCGTTCGATTTTCCGCGTCGCTGAACAAATGCCTGTGACGATGCTTCGCAAAGACGGATCGTCTGGTTGGATCCGATCCCCGGAGTCGAAGCGTTTTTAGACCTCCCCGGGAGGAAAGAGAGCCGAACACGAGAATATCTTGAGTTACCTATCGATACGGATCACCAAGTGGAACGAGATCATAGCGGAATTGAAAATAACGAATCGAAAGTTATTCTCTTTTATTTATTTTATGCCCTATGCGTTATTGCCATTTTTATTTATACCTCTGAATCTAAAATCTTAATACTCTCGTGTTATATTGCCATATATACATATATTGCCACATATATATTTTATGTTATGTATATTGTATGTTACATGTATGATTCTGTTACATGTATTGTATGTTACATGTGTGGTTCTGTTACATGTATGGTTCTGTTAAACAATGTGAAGCACAGTAAAATCGCTTAATAAATTTTTAATTTCTGTTCCTCTACAATTTTAAACTTCCCCTGAATTTTTTAATTATTGTATTTTTAATATCTTTTCATCATTAAAAAGCTTCGGAATTATTAAGATTCTATCTGAACAGAAAAATAAAGAAACACAGTTGTACTAAAATTTGATAATGTAAAAGTTCACCTAAATTAAAAATTTAATATCGTTGAATTTTGAAATATCGAATGTACCGCAGCCCCTGCGTATTGAAACGGCGTGGATATGTGTGGTAATTCCGGAAACTGGGACAAGCCATAACTCTTTTTTAAACAAAGATAAAAAATACAATGGAGAACAATTTTCTATGGTTTAACAATTTTTATATTTCAAACGCACAGTGTACGAAATGTATGATAGAACGTTTAGCTTTCAACGCTCGTGCCTACGCGTTTCCATTAAAAAAAATAATCAATATTTCCATTTAGTAAAACAAAGTGCAGTTCACTGTTGCGAGGAAAACGAACGTCAAAAATAAACCCCCGAACGTACAAACATTTTTCATTACCATACATTTTTATTTTTGCCCCAGAAACGAAGTTCGTTTTAGCCACGGCTTTTCAAATTACTCCGTATGCAAAAGGTATATGCAAATCAATGTAAAAATACAGAAAGACGGAAATGTTATTTTGGAAAATTGCTTAACGCTTTAAACAAGGCCAGAAAAATAGGAGAAATCAACGAGAGTTTGTTTTTAACGGTACTGTTAGCGTGTAATTCCAGCTCGTTCAATAACTTCCTTCGTGTGCCATAAAGGCAAACGGTAAAAAGCTTCGCGTTCTTTGCTTCGAGTTTACCAAGTGCTTGTAGTCCGTTCGCAGGTTTCTACGAGTTTTTTTTTTTTTTTAAACATCCTTTCTACCCCGTATTTAAAACGACCATTTTCGTTAGTGGACCAGCAGTCTGTACCGTACTTTTACCCAATTAAGCACAAATGTTTCCGGTGATTCACCCGTTAATCCATATTTTAATTCCGCTAGAGTCAACCAAAATTTAACTAATAACTCGCTAATTACCCCACTAATTAAACAACTGACATTCGGGGGTGGAACATTAACGAAATTGCACGATGGGGTTTCTGAAGATGTCTCGATGCAAATTAAATGTCATGTTGTTGATGTAATTAAGATTTTTCATTGAGGTACTTCTATAAGTAATACTTTCGAAATTCTCAAACTTTCAAACATGTATAACATTTTCAAAATTGTTAAACTTCCAAAATCCATTAAGTTTCAATCAGAACTTACAATTTCTTGATACAATAATAATCCTGAGAAATTCTGAAGGGATTTACCTATGAAATTATGAGGTTCCCTGTCACATTTTAAATTCTACGAAATACAGTCTAATATAATGGCCTTCGCAATAATAATAATGTCAAGGGAGCTTTAGAATTTTTGGATTTTCGGAATCACTTATTTCCAAATTATAAATTACCACGTTCGTAAATTCTCAAGTTTCTGAATCTTACAGGACTTGCAAATTTTCAATTTCTCAAACTTCCTTCACATATCCCGAATTCTTAAATCTATAATTTCTCAAGTCCCTGAATTGCTAAATTTCTAAACTTTTAAGTCTATTTCGAGATCCCTAGATTCTTGGACCCTCAGATCCCTCGATACCTGCTTCCCTACATTCCTAGATCTCTAAATTCAAATCTCCAAACTCAAATCTATAATTTCTCAATTCCCTATATCTCAAACCCCCTAATCCTCAAATCCTAAAATTACATATCTCCAAACCTATAAATCCTAAAATTACATATCCCCAAATCCTCAAATCCCAAAATCACATATCACCATATCCTCTGTCCACTTCCTAAATCCCCAAATTCTCAGTTCTCCGAATCTCAACCCTTTAATTTCCCAAATCTCTAATCTAAATCCCAAAATCACTTATCCCCAAACCCTCTATCCACCTCCTAAACCCCCAAATTCTCAGTTCCCCAAATCTCCACCCCCTAACTTCCCAAATCTCTAATTCAAATCCCAAACCTCTCAAACCCCCAAATCCTCAAATTCCAAAATGACCAAAATCCCAAAGTGACCAAAATCCTAAAATCACATATCCCCAAACTCTTTATCCACCTCCTAAACCCCCAAATTCTCAGTTCCCCAAATCTCCACCCCCTAACTTCCCAAATCTCTAATTCAAATCCCAAACCTCTCAAACCCCCAAATCCTCAAATTCCAAAATGACCAAAATCCCAAAGTGACCAAAATCCCAAAGTGACCAAAATCCCAAAATCACATATCCCCAAACTCTCTATCCACCTCCTAAACCCCCAAATTCTCAGCTCCCCAAATCTCAATCCCCTAACTTCCCAAATCTCTAATTCAAATCCCAAACCTCTCAAACCCCCAAATCCTCAAATTCCAAAATGACCAAAATCCCAAAGTGACCAAAATCCCAAAGTGACCAAAATCCCAAAGTGACCAAAATCCCAAAGTGACCAAAATCCCAAAGTGACCAAAATCCCAAAGTGACCAAAATCCCAAAGTGACCAAAATCCCAAAGTGACCAAAATCCCAAAGTGACCAAAATCCCAAAGTGACCAAAATCCCAAAGTGACCAAAATCCCAAAGTGACCAAAATCCCAAAGTGACCAAAATCCCAAAGTGACCAAAATCCCAAAGTGACCAAAATCCCAAAGTGACCAAAATCCCAAAGTGACCAAAATCCCAAAGTGACCAAAATCCCAAAGTGACCAAAATCCCAAAGTGACCAAAATCCCAAAGTGACCAAAATCCCAAAGTGACCAAAATCCCAAAGTGACCAAAATCCCAAAGTGACCAAAATCCCAAAGTGACCAAAATCCCAAAGTGACCAAAATCCCAAAGTGACCAAAATCCCAAAGTGACCAAAATCCCAAAGTGACCAAAATCCCAAAGTGACCAAAATCCCAAAGTGACCAAAATCCCAAAGTGACCAAAATCCCAAAGTGACCAAAATCCCAAAGTGACCAAAATCCCAAAGTGACCAAAATCCCAAAGTGACCAAAATCCCAAAATCACATATCCCCAAACTCTCTATCCACCTCCTAAACCCCCAAATTCTCAGCTCCCCAAATCTCAATCCCCTAACTTCCCAAATGTCTAATTCAAATCCCAAACCTCTAAAACCCCCAAATCCTCAAATCCCAAAATGACCAAAATCCTAAAATCCCAAAATCCCAAAATACAAAAGTCAACAGAAGTTGCAATCTATACAATAAAATTTGAGACAAATCAGAATTGATCGATACACGCGAACATGCATGAAAGGAAGAGCAGATGGGTAGGTGGCACGCGTGTAATTCGACGCGGAGCCAACAGCGAAATACTTGGGCGGAATTAGTAATTAAGTGCTCGAGACAATTCCGGAAGCGAGTCACCGTGACGGTCTGTAATTGCCGGACACTGGGGGGATTTCAATTCGGTCGCGGCGAGGATTTGCATACTTTGTGTTTTGTATGCGACTCGCATACTAGTCTGCTCGGTATTACGAAATTCGGTCGCGACGCGAATTTCTCTCTCGAACGTCGTTATAAACGAGTTACGTCCGTTCCTAGGACGTCGTTATGAGTTCCACGTTTCGTCGAACCGTTGCTCGCTTATGGACGTCGGTGACGAGAGACAATGATCGTTTCTGTCGTTGACGTTTTCGATTCGGAGCTTGACACCGATTAATACCGTTCTTTTCCGTTACCCTTCCTTTCCGTTAAACTGATTAATATCGCATTATCCTCGCGTTTGTTCTTTCCGACTTGGCGTCGTGTCACAGGAAATTTTCGATCTTCCCTGTCCGCGCGGTGCGCGCGCAGCCTGCGCCTCGCTCGCGAGCTACGGGGAATTGAATTTAAGATAAATGAATTTTTAATTAACACACGGCCACGGGGAGTGCCGATCGATAGGTAAATTTTAGAACGTACGCCTCGCGTGGTCGTCGAGTAAAATTGCAATCATCGTTCAAATTGAACCAGCTGAATTCTATGGAACAATACACGACTTTCGTTCTTTCAGCTTTTTTCCCTGTCGCTCGTACATAATAGGTTATTGCAAATTAAAGCGTACAACTTCTATATACCACATCTTTAGGTTCTTTTATCACTGGACCTTCTTTGATCGCTAGATTGTATCGCCGCACTGTAGATACCTGTACTCCAAATCCATACATTATTATCATACACTATAAAACAATATTATTCCTACATTAGAAGATTTGTAGATCTCATTCCTTCTAAATGGCAATTTCCTTAGATGCCTTCTATACCAATTAGCCTAAAATATCCCTAGACACCAATTTCCGTAGATCCCAATACCGCTAAACCCCAATCTCGGTAAACCTTAATATCGCAGTCTCACTAGATTGCAATAACACTGGATCCTAATATTTCTGAATCTCTGCTTCACTGGGGACCCTTACACTTCAATTTGCTGTACATGTCCAGATCCCTGTATCCGCAGCTCCCCAATCCACATATCTCTAAATCCAAATATCCTATCTTTCGTCACCTGCTTGTATTCTCTAATCCCTATATCCCTAGCTCGCACTTTACACCCCTATTATTCCAAATTCTTACATCCACATACTCCTACATCCCAAACTTCATAGAACCCTACTACTTTCGCAAGAATATCCAACTAGACATCTGATCCTAAATTGTAGAACTTCCAGATATCCACAATACATTCACTCTAAAATACTCTGAGTCTTGTGTTACTCTGAATCTGTTTCTTGCTCAAATTATTATCTAATATAGTCGTCGATCTCGATAGTTCAATATCATGATGTCTCCTTCTAACTTCCAATCGTCCACACAACAGATTCTCTCCGTTCGCAGTGAAATTGAACTACACTCGAAGTTTCTTTTGCCACCGTACGAATACCGTCGACAATTAAACTGCACTCTCGACGGGAGTGGCCTGGCCGGAGTTATTAGCCTGAAGTAGCTTCTAACGATGTAAGAGCCGAGCACTTGCTGACTCGTGTTTTCGCACCCCTGATCAAAGCGTTATGTCGAAGTACCACGTGTCTGATACACTTCGAGTAGGATAACTTGGCCGACGTGGTAGCTGCCGCGGCTCGTTCGTTCGACAATCGCGATAACCGGAGCGTTTAATCAATTCTGAAACTCGATCAGCTATAGCGTGATTAAAACGGCGCATTGTGAACTACCCAGACTCCATCATTTTAATTACGGGATACACTCTTTCTATTGTAAATAAAGATTTCCACGATTACATCTTGTCGTTATTATTTATATCGCATTGTACTGATATGTTACCTCATCTGTTCACCTCGTATGCGAAGTACAACGTGGTACAACGGTATAACAAGGTACAGTCAGACAGTTATTCCTGTAACAGGTATTACAGTCAGACAGGTATTACAAGTATCTCTTAAGGTACAGTCAGGTATCTATAAGGATTAATTTACTACTGGGAGGTATTTATGCAGGTACCTCAAAAGTAAGTGCTAAGTACAGTCAGATACACATGTCAGAATTAAGTGACTGATAGAAAGTTTCAGATATTGCTTATTATTATTTATACCAGGTTTGACAAAAACCTTTTATTTGTTCTTCTTTGTTCTTTCATTCATATGTTCTTATAGACATTGTCAGTTATATATCAGTGTAAGTACCATAGTGCTAGGTCATTTAAAAAATGCTTGTATATTTCTTTTGTACAGACTTGTTTCAAAGTGGACTTTGAATACGTTCATCTCAAAAATAACTAAATCTATTTGTAACATAAACATGGAAGAAATTATATTGTATTTCGAACTAACATATTTACCCGACAATTTCCCAATAATTAAAACGAAATTCGCGTACCGCTCCGTTTCGAGTTACCATCATGAAACAAGACTCGACAGCAAACCGCGGTGGAACACGAAACTCTATCAAATAAATTTAATACAAAAAGCTTCGACTGATTCAATAATCGTCAAAGCGAAAGACGCGTCAGAAAAAAAATAACGAAGAATGGGAGGCGTTTCCCGAGCATGCATTTTATCAAGTTCGACACGAAATATGCAAAAATGGAGGAACGAGATTTATGGTTAGCGCAATTAAACTGTCGCGCGTGTCGACGAGCAACGATTGCGACGGGGGCCCGTCGTTTTTCCGCAATCAGTCGGACAGATTTATGCGAATTTTCCAGCGTTGACCGTTCGTTTTGTTCGCAGGTGCAGTCGCGGCGGTGACATCCGCGGGCGGTCACGGGTTCGACGCACATTTACGGGGACCCAGTTTCGTCATCGAGCCACCGTCGAGGGTGGAATTTTCAAATTCGAGCGGAGCCTGGCTGGACTGTACGGCAACGGGAAGTCCACCGCCCAACATCGATTGGTCGACCGCGGACGGACATCCGGTGAACGACGTATCGGGAGTTCGAAGGGTGCTCAGGAATGGCACGTTGGTCCTTTTGCCGTTTCCGGCGGCAGCCTTCCGACAGGATGTGCACAGCGCTGCCTATAGATGCGTCGCGAGCAATTCTGTTGGCAGGGTGCTCAGTCGTGATGTACAGGTCAGGGCAGGTAAGGAAATTCACGCATTTAAATATGGTACTCTAAACAAAAACAAGTACTTTAGTACTGAAGCGCTATTCTACATATGTACTTTATGTACTTTAACCCTTTGTGCTCCAGAGGTGCCTCTCAAGCACCATTCGGTTTAATACAATAATTTAAAACAAGTATTATTTAATTAATTCTATAATAGTGCTCATGTGATGTATAAACATAATGAAATAGACAATAGTGGAAATTATTAGTGGAGAAGTAATAACCTCAAAAGAACTCATTTAACATTTTAATTAATATTTTAAAGTTGCTGTTTACATACAATAAAATTATCTTCGAGTGCAAAGAGTTAACATTTAAATTAATATTTTAAAGTTGCTGTTTGCAAACAATAAAATTATCTTCGAGTGCAAAGGGTTAACATTTAAATTAATATTTTAAAGTTGCTGTTTGCAAACAATAAAATTATCTTCGAGTGCAAAGGGTTGATATATACTTGACGTGTATATATATGTACTTTGTATATATTTATATATGTTTACATATGTACTTTAATATGTACTTTACTAAAGGCTCAAACCTTTTCACCAACCTGCTGAATCGCAATACAGATCAGATTTCTAAATTACTAAACTCCTGAAGCACTAAATTCCTGAGACACCAAATGGCTCAATCACCAAATTCCTAAATAACCAAATCTCTACATTTTCACTTATAAAAAATCTCCATTAACATCTCTATCCCCATTGCTCTCCCCATCGAAACCACTGATCATCCCCTAACCTACCCATCTAAAACACCCCGTCTAAAACAACCATCCACCTTCCCTACAAATCTATCCTACGTATTTTAACCTCGAACCTAAATCAACCCAAAGCCGCAAATACCCAGCTCCCCGTATTAGAATAAAAACGACGTCCATTACCCGCGACGCAAAATGTCGGAAAATGTTTTCGAGCGGTTGAGGATAACAACGTGGAAGATGTTTCGTCGTTTCTGGAAGCACGCGCTGTCGGCACGTTCTTAATCGTGGCAAAAGAAAAATGCATCGTTCTCCGACGGAAACGTTCAACAGGAACAAATCCCGGCGAAATGGGGTGAAACAGAATCGCGATGCTTTCTCGCCGCTGAATTTCCCTCGTCTCGCGACGAATCAGCTTGCAATGGGCCGAGAAAACTTCGACTCGGACCAGCGGAGCCACACCGGGATAGAAATTTCTTTCGTTAAACCGAAAGCAGGAAGTAAAGTTTTAATTAACGGCCACACGTCCGGGCCAGAACTTTATAGCCGCGAGGGAGTAGTTGGCAATCCTGAAAGCGTCGGGTCGACCTCGCAGCTGCCACGGATTTGCATTCAGATTGCATTTTTTTTTTTTTTAAGAGGTAATTACACCGGGCTTCGCGTGATGCCCGCCATAGAAGCACCGGTCTCATCTGCATCCGGCCAGGTTTAAAACATCCTTCAGGACTTAGATTTCTCTTTCTTCGGAAACATTTGCTTGCTTTGTAAATGGTTTAATTGCTGGGTGTACCTTCATGCACTTCGTTGGTATCGATTTTTTAATTGCTACTTGAGAAGATGTACAAATATTTGGTTGTATACTTTAGTGTAAAAATATCAAATTTAAGAAATTTCGAAAGTTTAAGAACCAATTATCAAATTATGAATTCAATCTATGTAACCTATGGATATTCAGTTCGTATAACTTCTCAGAACCTAGTCAAACGATGAATTAAACAATAATTAAGAATGCAACAATAGTTTAGAGCGATCAATTGAATGTAAGCAAGTTTTAAGTGGAAAGTTCTTATATCTGCTCGTCTACCGACTGGCATTCACTTTCCTCGCAGGCTTTCAAGCAATTTGATATAAAGGTTCGAAGTGAATCGAAAAGCGTTCAAAGATGTGGAGTAAACCGAGGAGCTAGATGACTTCGAAAGGATTGCAAGTTTGAAAACTTTTAAAACAGACTAGATCGAGGGACCTCTAACTATCATAGAAATATGATAAATTACTTTCTGAGAGCTTCCAGACTAGAACTCCACGTTCTGCAAATTCGATAATCTAAAATCAGGAGTTAAATCGAATGGAAATTCGTTCTGATTTCTGCCACGATTCATCAGAAGCTGGTTTTCGGTGTTAGGATCAATGAGACTCTATTTTAGGTTATGGCGCTAAAATTGAAAAGTGAGAGTGGTTCTGATGTTTCAAAATTTAAAGGTATTTAAATTTTCACATTTGGGTTCTCTAATTAACAAATTGTTAAATTTATAAATTATCAGATTTGCAAATTTCTGTTGGGTCTCCAGGTTCTCAAATTATTTTAATCCCCGTGTGGATGTTCGACTTTAATTTTCTGAATTAAGTCAAATTTACTCTCCCATATTGAATATTACAAATGTAAATGCAGTTATCTTTCGCTTTTGAAATTTCACGAATGTTTAAACAGCATTATCCGCAGTTAAATTCAAAAGCCAGTTTCCACCTTTACTCTCTCCAACCAGACGCTCTCTGTAAAAGATTAATAATCTGAATTTGATACTGAAAGTGTTCATATGATTCACTAATATACCTTGACCTTTTATTCTCTACATAACCCTTTACATATATTAACCATATGCACTTGAAAATATTTTTGCTGTTGACAGTCAGTGAATTTAAAATTTTTTATTTAAGAAACTCGACATACTTTGCAGTTATTTTACCCTTATCGATTTTCACTAATGTCCACCTCACTATGTTGATACATCACACACATAAAACCATAGATTCAAAAAATACTTCAATTTGTATTAAACTGAGACCTCGTAAAAAAAATTGGCAATGCATTGAAGATATATGCGACGTTGAATTAACATAGGGGTTGAAAGGGTTAACATATTCGCGCAGCACATCGAAACAAACGTAGAGAAATAAAGCAGAGGAAGGCGAATGTTGGCCGTCGGTTAGCCGGTGAAAGATGGCAAGGGAGAAGAAATTCAGCGTTACGAAGCAGAACACGGGAGAGTCTTCGTCGGCGTCGCGACGTCGGCGTGTCAGACTGCAGCGTCGCTGGCAGCTGGCCGTCGCCCTTGGAATTTCCACGTAAATAAAATCTCCGGAAGAGTATAGTGGCTCTCGAGCGGCTGGGCGACGGTAGAAACAAAAAAGGAAAGGAGAAAAACGACCGACAGACGTCGAGGACGAGGCGTTCGTTACGCTCGCGTCGCCTCACGCCTCGCCGCTTCCCCGACGCCGACGTCGAGATTCACCCGGGTTGTCGACGACGAGTAACGTCGACATGACACCCTGTACATAAAGCTACATACGTGTCTGCCCTCCTGTCACTGTGATCGTGCGTGCGTGCAACTGCCCGATAGTACACTCGGTGCTACGTAGGCTTACCTAGGATAACGATTTATGTTTATGCAAATCTGATAGGTTGCAGGTCTCAAATTTTTTTAATTTCTAGCCTTGCAATTTTTCGTGTTTTTAAATTTTATTCATAGGGAAGTTTGAAATTATTGAAAATTGTACTTGAAAATTTTTAGGTTCTTAATATCTCAAATTAGTTAAATTTAAAAAATTTCTCAAGTTTCCTTAATTTCTCAAATTCCCAAGTATCTCAAGTTTTTAAAAATTGTCGTTTTCCAAATTTCTCAAATTTCTCAAATTTCTAAAATAGCTCAAATTTCCCAAATTGCTCAAATTTCTCAAATTACTCAAATTTCTCAACTTGCCCGAACTGCTCATATTTCCCAATTTTCTCAATTTTCTCAAATTTCTCAAATAGCTAAAATTTCTCAAATTGCTCAAATTGCTCAAATTGCTCAAATTTCTCAATTTTCTCAAATAGCTCAAATTTCCCAAATTTCCCAAATTTCCCAAATTTCCTAAATTTCCCAAATTTCCTAAATTTCCCAAATTTCTCAAATTAGCTAAATTTCCAAATTCCCAAATTCCACCCCAAAATTCCTACACTCCCAAATTGTCCACCCATTCCTAAAACATCAAATCTCAAAATATCCCCAAATATCTCCTAATTTCTTCAAACCCCGATTTCCCCGAATTCCTAAAAAAATTCCTCAAAATCCTTCCAATACTAAAAAATGGAATACACGCCCTTTCCTAGGTTGCCATCTTTTCGCCATGGAAAGCAAATTTGCTCTCGACTGTACGTGCGTGTAATCGTCGGTTAACGTGTAAGCGTGTGGGGGTATAAGTGCGTGTGCAAACGCGTAGGCGAGTGCGTGTACACGTGTGAACCGATGGAAAAGCGACGCGCGCGTGGTTGCCCGCACTCTACGGCAAATTGCGTAGAACGCGTTTTAATTACCGTCACTGTGAACTATCGTTCTGCGGGACTATCCGGATAGCCATGTCGAGCAGGTCGAAAGTTTGAATTAATGTTGCTCCCTGGTTCTCGTTAAAGACTCCCCTCCGTTGGTAATGCGGTGACGCGTAACACCGGGAAGCACGTTTATGGCGTTTCAAAAATACCGCTTTTTATTTCGGTGGATAAAAACCGAATAAAAGAACAGCTTCTTTTGGGTGTCTTCTCCCTCATTAATTTTTGGTGTACTTCGTAATTCGTGTTAATTAAGGTTTCGTGGGAGGATTCAGGATGATCTGGGTGTTGTGGAATTTGTTTATGAGAGATGACAATTTGCTTGGGTTAATTTAATTGTTGATGGGATAGGTTGTGTTTAGTTATTAATTAATTTTGTTAACTTATGTATATTAATTTCGATGTAATATCTGTTTGACTAATTGATGATCATTGGTATGTCAATAGTATTATATTGTACAAAATTATTTGCTAATGCAATTGAAACGTATATATTAATAATTATTAACTAACTCAAAATTTGTTAAAATTGTCATGTTCTCAAAAGCAACGTAGCACCGAATATAGTTTATCCTTTTTAACAAAATTATCACCTGATTCTACCATCGATGCCACAACATTTTAAAGGCTTTCCAAAATAGTGTTGCCATTTGAAAATATCGCTTGAAAATCATCAGCTGCACATGCATTAATAGCTTCTACATCAATAGCGATGCAATATCAATTTCAATTAGTTCAAAGAGACGGATGTAATGGCTGATTATATTTGCTTTAATGCGGAATTGACTGAGGGACTGATTAAACAGTAAACAACATAATTGAAGGATGAAATTTGTCAATAGTAAATATGAACTGTAATGTTTAGTCAGCAAACTTGACATTTAAAATTTATTCTATTTTATAATTTTCAGTAAACTGTCTTACGTAAATAACATATCGAGACATATTCACCGATCGATCCACAATTCAAACATGAGATACTGAATGGTATTTATAGTACAAGTATATTTGTGCTTCTAGAATAACAATTAAGATTAAACTTTCTAGACTTTCAATTAATAATAGGTTTTAATTATTCAAGAATTCCAGACGGGTTTAAAGATTTAAAATATAATTGTCTATCTGGTTTATGATAGATCATCTAAGGCTTTTGAATAATTACTTCAATCAGAAAACGATATGAAGTTTGGTATAAAAGCTTGATGTGGTTCGTTTTGAAACTGTGTCGATCCAAGATAATTATAAGTTAATCGATATAATTAAGAATTGGAAGTGAAGAGAATATTTGTGTGTTTACAGTGGTGGCTCAGGCGTATAAAGTCGACGTGGAAGTGATCGGGGGTGCTTCAAGGGGATGCACCGCAGTGTTACGATGCGTCGTTCCTAGCTTCGTGAAGGATTTGGTGCGAGTTGTGTCCTGGTTACAGGAACCATCCTTTTACATCTACCCCTCGCTACAAGGAGGTAAGACATCCTTTCATACTTTTCAGTAACTTGCAATTAGGGGACTTTGCGAAATTGTGAACTTGGGAATTTGGGGATTGGTTATTTTAGAGTTTAGAGGTTTGGGGATTTAAGGATTTAGGGATTTGGGAAAATGGGAACTTGGGAATTTGGGAGATTGGTCATTTCAGGATTTTGGAATTTGGGGATTGGTCATTTAGGGATTTAGGGATTTAGAGAGTTAGAGATTTTAGGAGTTAGGGATTTAGGGAGATAGGGGTTTAGGGAGTTAGGCATTTAGAGAGTTAGGGAGTTAGGGATTTAGGGGGTCAGGGATTTAGAGGATTAGGGATTTGGGAATTTAGAAAAATGGAAACTTGAGAATTTGGGTGATTGATAATTTCGGGAATTAAAGACTTGGGGATTTAGGAATTTGGGAATTTGGCCACTCAGAAACTTGATAATTTCAAGATTTAGAAATTTAGGGATTTCAGAATTTAAAAATTTGAGTACTAGGATATTTTACAACCTTGACATCTGAGTACTTCAAAATTTGTAAACTCAAACTCAAACGAAAATGCACATAACCTAAGAACCTAAACAAATATCTCTCTTCTACATCATCCCTATAGAAACTTCCACCATCCTCTCATCAACCTTAAAACTATAAAAAGTGCAAAAGGTCCAAAATCTGTGAAAATCAATACCGCAAAAATAAAAGTCTGACGGCGTTGAAGCACGCTAGGAAAAACGTATTGGAGAAAGAGTATGCAGGGCTAATAACCAGGTCGCCGGTGTCCCAGCTCGAACGCTATTATTCCACGTGAAAAGCGGTGCGCTATCGTATAATCGATAATTTTGCCTATCTACCAAAATGTAATATTCCGGAGGGGGTCGGTTCACGTGGTAGGAGACGGCAATAAAAGCCCAAGGGACATTCCAGGGGCGCAGATGCAGTAACACGACCGATAGGTGCACAGCACGAAGAATTATACGGCCATAGGGCGATTTTCACGTAGGTGGAGGTTAGCACGAAGTATTATGCCGGTGCGGCATTGCTTACCGGGACTAAAATTTAATATCCGGCAACGGGGTGTAGCCGGCCGCTACACTGAAATTTAATATCCACAATAATCTTGCATCACCTTCCCGCGACGTTAGCGTAGGTCGGGATTGTCGAGGACATCGACCTCGTAACGGAGGGTGCTGCCGGACTCATTAATAGTCGTAGAAATTAATTAGATTTAAGAACGCCGGCCGGCTTGCTTTTGCGCCGGGACACGGATTGAAAAAGATGATACTCGGTAATTAAAACGTAATATCACGCCAAGTCGTGCTATTAATTAGTAAGCTTAATTAGTAATCCTTTTAATTGGACGCGACGCGGCGTTGTTAATGCCGTTTGAGAATGATCTTGCGATCCCTTTTCCGCGATCTCCGTTCTTCTGCTACGTAATTATTACGTGTGGATTTGTTACGGAAAATTCTACCCAACTTTCTTCGATCATTAAATTTTACTACGCCTCTAAAAATAATTAAAGAATGTTCGGTATTGTTTGTTCCGCTTCTGGGAAAATTCAGTTACACCATTTTTGCCGATGTTTGTGAACTAATTTGCAGCGCAACGTAACTTCAACTTCTTTGTTAATTGGATGGTTAGCACGGTGCTTGCTGCAGTGAAAATGGATGTATGATCGCACTGCAAATACGCAGATTGAGAACGCAAATTACAGTACAAATCACATATTACAAATTCTATTCATCAATAAATGGAAAGTTATTAATAAACATTATCCTGTTTCACTTATTCTCGCACCAAAAATCAACCCCAATTTACCATACAATTTACTCGAACCTAATTTTCAAATCTCAATAATCACCTAACATGCAATCACCTCATAAAAACAAATCAAAGGATTCCTAAAAAGATGAAAGCCGTCGGCACAGAATTAGATGTAATTTCTTTGCAGATTCGCTTCAAAGATTTTAGCATTGAAGAAACCACAATTAGTAACGCGGACGATATTGTAAAAAAAAATTGCTAACGAGAAGCCCGGACGAAGCGAAGGTACAGAAGCTTAATTCAAAAGCCGAGCAGAAAGGCGCGGGTCCGCTAAAACAGCGGTACACAGGGCGAATTTTATGTCTCGCGCGATAACAGCGACGGTTCACGGTGCACCAATATCTTCGCGTCGAGAGAGGTGTGCGTTTTTACGGCGTCTTTTTGTACGGTCGCATAAAAGTTACGCCGGTCCGCCGTTCCTCTCTCGAAAACCGAACGACAATAGCCCTGTTGGATAGAAGCCAGACCTGTATTTTTTCTTTTGCCCGTTATCGCCAATGAATATGTTCCTCCTGACGGCCCGGTACAATTATCAAATTTGTCGGCCCGACGAGACAAAGGGAGAGGAGTCGGAAACATGCTGATACGATATTAGGCGCTGGTACAATCTCTGGGAGGTTCTTGTTGCAGGCATATGGTTATTGTCTAATTTCAATTTTTGGATTTTTCGATTCTTCAATTTTTGGATTTTTCGATTCTTCAATTTTTCAATTTTTCAATTTTTGGATTTTTCAATTTTTCAATTTTTCGATTCTTCAATTTTTGGATTTTTCGATTCTTCAATTTTTCAATTTGCCACTTTTTCAATTTTTGATTTTTCCAATTTCTCAATTTTTCAATTTTTTAGTTACTCAATAATTTAATTATTCACTTATTCAAATTTTCCATTTTTTAATTACTCAATTTCTCAATTTTTCAGTTACTCAATTACTCAGTTACTCAATTACTCAATTATTCAATTACTCAATTACTCAATTACTCAATTACTCAATTATTCAATTACTCCATTATTCCATTATTCAATTATTCAATTATTCCATTTTTCCATTGTTCCATTATTCCATTATTCCAGTATTCAATTATTCAATTATTCCATTTTTCCATTTTTCAATTATTCAATTGTTCCATTGTTCCATTGTTCAATTATTCAATTATTCAATTGTCAGTTTTTGAATTTCCCAATTTTCCAAATTAGCAGACTCTCAAATTTCCTCATACCCAAATATTCCCAAACATCTACAATTTGAAAATAAACATAGTTCTCAAACTTTCAAATACCGATATTCCAAGATCCTCAATTTACAAAATACTTGATGTTAGAAGCTCACACTCTAGATCTCGAAATTTCCGTACTTCGAAAATCGAAGCAGCAATTCGAAGCCCGTAGCGCGTAGAAGCAAGGAATGATGGAATACGGCGTTATGACAAGTGTGGAAGGTGCGACCACAGATCAAACCAGTGTCAAGTATGCTGTCTTCATCGGGCGAGATTTATGTCACGCCGTGGTTGTCGCAGGCGAACTCATTACTAAGTCTCCGTGGCACTATCATCAACAGACTCGTGTCTGGTTTATGATAACAGTGTGTTGAGGTCAGGATCCGTTGGAAGGAATCCGCAGCTGAGCAAGAATTAGTGAGATCGGTTCTACGCCATAGATCAACATCTGTCAAAAGTAACAGCAGTTTCGACGTCGTAAATTTATGATACATTATGGTTATTGAATTTCGCGTACGTCCCGCGAATACATACTCGATGTTGAAGTAAAGTATGTACCCGATGGAATAGAGGCAATGAGGAGCGTGTAGTTGGCGAAGTTGGAGAAGTAAAGACCGGTGGCGGAATAAGAGGTCACAGATCAACCTGTCAAGGATATTGTCTTCATCGTCTTAGATTTACGACGTCTAGCCATTCAACTCCTTATGTGAGATTCTTGCTACGATGCTTTCGGAATTATAGTCCGAGATAAAAAGTTTCATTAGAAAGAAAATTATACCATTGTTACACGAGTGGCTTTTTATTTTAAGTCCTTCAAGTCCACATTCTTGGTTTTTGTATCTTAGGTAAGGACTTTTAAATATTTTCACGAGGAAATGAAAGTATAACTTGACAGTTAAAATATAGCATTGCTTGTGTGACGCAGATGATGTGCAGATGATATATTTTTGCAACTGGTGTGCTATGGTGATAGGGAATGTAACAAGTATGAATTTAGTATGTAACAATGTCACATATAAAGAGAATCCACTTCATATGGGAAATGTACGCTATGTAACCACATAATCGGTGTCCTACCAGAAGACAGCAAATCCAATATAAACCCTCTGGTATGATTTCGATTGAAAAGAATACGTGTTCAGCGTACTGGTTGCCTAAGGGAAATTAAATTTCGGCAATTTCTTTTGTCTTTTCCGTTCTTTCTCCATCTAGATGGAAACTACATTTTCTGACCGGAATCGTGAAACTCTTGATACAAATCGAAAGACATGTTACACAGTCTGTGACAAAAGTACACGCCTTGTGTACACGTGTGACATATGTGACACATGTGACACATCTTACATACTTGATCATAGATTCAGTCACATACAGATGTTTCCAATATTCCATAGATAACAATGTGATCACTAAAAACTAGTTTTTCATAAATATACTTGTCCATAAAAGTATTACCCTAAATTCGCTGTAGCTGCAAGATTATCTTTGCTCATTGTATAATCTCAGATAACAAACCTTCCACAAATACTCCACTAAATCCAAATATCCGAGGGCTGCGAAGTGAATTTAATCGATAGAGGATGTTCTGCGTTAATCAATTATTCTTAACGATAATTCCCCGTATTCATTTGTGATTCTGACTGTATATCCACCACATTTACCCACGTATATCAGGTCGTAGTTAATTCTCGTATCCGACGTTCTACACCGTCCCGAATCTGTTCTTTCGTTTACTTTACAAGGATTTCTATATTGTACATATTTGCTCAAAACAGTCGCGACAAACGACCGAGAGTTTTTAATTGTTCACGCGAGAACGCATCAATTGAATCTTTTTAATTACTCTGCTAGCTGGACATTGTTTTACCCTTTCGCTCCAAACGTCTTCTATGGCGTCTTCTGAATGAGGCAGTCTATGGACTTTTAAGGATAATTGCGGACCATTGTTGGTATGTGAATTTTTATTTAGATGATGGAGGGTTGTGGCTTTCTGGGAGGACATATGGTGGTTTAGGGATATGGTGATATAGAAATAGAGAGATATTGGGATTTGGGAGAGTTAGCTTATAATTGGGGTTTGGGGATATTGGAACTTGGGGTATTGGGACTTGGAGATACTGGGACTTGGGAGATTTGGAACTTGGGAGATTGGGAACTTGAGTGATTGGGAACTTGGGAGAGGTGGAACTTGGGAGATTTGGAACTTGGGAGAGATTGGGAATTTGGGAGATTTGGAACTTGAGTGATTGGGAATTTGGGAGATTTGGAACTTGGGAGGTTGGGAATTTGAGAGACTGGGAACTTGGGAGAGTTGGAACTTGAGAGATTTGGAACTTGAGAGATTGGGAATTTGGGAGATTTGGAACTTGGAAATATTAGGATTTAGTATACAAGGTTTTCACTACATAAAATCTTGGAACATAGGACATCAGGTCACACAATTTCAGAACATAGAAATGTTAACTTATAGAAATTTCTTGGGAACTTGAGTGATTGGGAACTTGGGAAATTTGGAACTTGGGAGATTGGGAACTTGGGAGAGTTGGAACTTGGGAGAGTTGGAACTTGGGAAATTTGGAACTTGAGAGATTTGGAACTTGGGAGATTTAGAACTTGAGAGATTGAGAATTTGGGAAATTTGGAACTCGAGAGATTTGAAACTTGAGAGATTTGGAACTTGAGAGATTTGGAACTTGGGAGATTTAGAACTTTGAAGATTTGGAACTTGGAAATATTAGGATTTAGTATACAAGGTTTTCACTACATAAAATCTTGGAACATAGGACATCAGGTCACACAATTTCAGAACATAGAAATGTTAACTTATAGAAATTTCCAAATACATAAATTCGTAGACATAAGAATTTCAACATATACCAGCTTCGAGACACATAAATTTTATAATATATAGAAACTTTGAGACATAGCAATTTCAGGACATATGGAATATGGAAATACAGGAACCCGACCAGAAATTTAAATATCCCGTCATAGCGAACTCGCAATGTAAATATATAGGTTGAAATACCGTATATCAAATATTTCTGCCCACAATGCAAAATCCATGGAACATCCCCTAAATGTTCGTACTAAAAAATTCTGAATCATGGAAAAATTTATAAACGTAAAAATATTATTTCACATCGTTTCATTGTGTTATTATAAATTCACGCTCGAACGTTCCCCGGTAACCAGAATTTCCAGCAATTTTGAAACCGTACGGTTAACCAAGCACGGTCGAGCATCGGTCAAAGTTTCATGGATTCCTTGGGCAACAATATTGCACGACGCCTTTGTTCACTTTCAGCCCCGCTATATTTCTGTGAGCGTAACATATCCATCTTACTAATAGCTCCATGGTCAGACTGCACGTAATTCGAGGTAGTCACTTACGGTTCCCCTTTCGCGTACATACACGTGTATGTACACACAGGCGGCCGGCACATATGTGCACGTAGGTACGCCGGTACATAGCGTACATACGTGGCCTATCTACCTTGAATAGATCCGAGCAGGCAGGCATAGGTAGTAGCATCGAGTGTAATACCGAAACTACATAACCCATCCAAGCCGGCTGACTTGGCCGACAATCGCTATTTAGGAGGGCTGCTTATCTCAGCCGGTCTTAGCTGTGCTAATGTCTCCTGGCCGAATGTGCTTTAACACGTAGACACAATAAACGTGTACGGTATGGAGATAGGGACGCTTGCTACGTGGCTTTACCGTGACGAACAACGGGCACAAAAAGAACTTCCGGCCAAAGACGGGAAACAAAGGGATGAAGGAAATCGGTGATACGAAATCGCTGGCGACATACAGAGTGAGTGAATTTTGGAACTTGAGAGATTGGAAATTTGGGAGATTTGGAACTTGGGAGATTTGGAACTTGGGAGATTTGGAATTTGGGAGATTTGGAACTTGAGTGATTGGGAATTTGGGAGATTTGGAACTTGAGTGATTGGGAATTTGGGAGATTTGGAACTTGAGTGATTGGGAATTTGGGAGATTTGGAACTTGAGTGATTGGGAATTTGGGAGATTTGGAACTTGAGTGATTGGGAATTTGGGAGATTTGGAACTTGAGTGATTGGGAATTTGGGAGATTTGGAACTTGAGTGATTGGGAATTTGGGAGATTTGGAACTTGAGTGATTGGGAATTTGGGAGATTTGGAACTTGAGTGATTGGGAATTTGGGAGATTTGGAACTTGAGTGATTGGGAATTTGGGAGATTTGGAACTTGAGTGATTGGGAATTTGGGAGATTTGGAACTTGAGTGATTGGGAATTTGGGAGATTTGGAACTTGAGTGATTGGGAATTTGGGAGATTTGGAACTTGAGTGATTGGGAATTTGGGAGATTTGGAACTTGAGTGATTGGGAATTTGGGAGATTTGGAACTTGAGTGATTGGGAATTTGGGAGATTTGGAACTTGAGTGATTGGGAATTTGGGAGATTTGGAACTTGAGTGATTGGGAATTTGGGAGATTTGGAACTTGAGTGATTGGGAATTTGGGAGATTTGGAACTTGAGTGATTGGGAATTTGGGAGATTTGGAACTTGAGTGATTGGGAATTTGGGAGATTTGGAACTTGAGTGATTGGGAATTTGGGAGATTTGGAACTTGAGTGATTGGGAATTTGGGAGATTTGGAACTTGAGTGATTGGGAATTTGGGAGATTTGGAACTTGAGTGATTGGGAATTTGGGAGATTTGGAACTTGAGTGATTGGGAATTTGGGAGATTTGGAACTTGAGTGATTGGGAATTTGGGAGATTTGGAACTTGAGTGATTGGGAATTTGGGAGATTTGGAACTTGAGTGATTGGGAATTTGGGAGATTTGGAACTTGAGTGATTGGGAATTTGGGAGATTTGGAACTTGAGTGATTGGGAATTTGGGAGATTTGGAACTTGAGTGATTGGGAATTTGGGAGATTTGGAACTTGAGTGATTGGGAATTTGGGAGATTTGGAACTTGAGTGATTGGGAATTTGGGAGATTTGGAACTTGAGTGATTGGGAATTTGGGAGATTTGGAACTTGAGTGATTGGGAATTTGGGAGATTTGGAACTTGAGTGATTGGGAATTTGCGAGAGATTTAAAATTTTGGAGATTTGGAACGTGGAGATATTGGGACTTGGGAATATTAGGATTTGGTGTACAAGGTTTTCACTACATAAAATCTTTTGGGGTGAGTGGCAGTGAACGTTATGGGAGAAGGGATACACATGGTGAGGGTTGTAGGAAGCAAGAATGAGGGAGCTTGCATTAAATTAATTTATTAATTCTTGCTTTTTTGTGCAACTGTAAAATTCACAAGTAAAAAAGAAGGGTGTTGAGTTTTGATAAAGTCAGAGATCACATGTGATCACATACGTTCACTTAGTGTGTATCATATGTGACATAGTGTTTACGTATATATTTAAGGTGGTTCAAGTTTGCACCGATTTTGCAATACATTTCATATGACAATGAGTTCATTTAGGGTTGAGAACATATGTGACGATTTAAATCAATTTTGATCAACGTGATCCATGAGATTGTTTATAACAATTTAAGTCGACTTAAGGTAATCTGACTTGATTTTAACTGAGTCTGAATTTGTGAAGATGCTAGTTAATTTAATCTGATCTAAGCTAACTTGTAATCTGAAGCATCTAAAAACGATTTGACTAGACTCGAAGTTGCAAGGCAATTTGCAACGATCCGAAACATCCCCCGAATAGGCAATTTAAAGACTGTAAAGTTGAACAAACTGGTCGCACGAAACTGAGCAAGAAATAGGGCGATTAAGAATAACAGAGGAAGAGCCGATACACGGGGAATGAGTAGAGTCACGGAAGTAGATAAGAAACGAAATTAAAATGAAACGAAGCAGAAAAAGGGGGAAGTAGTAAGAAAGTGAAATATCAGAAAGAGCCGAGAGGAAAAAGGTAAATGGAAGCCGACGGTAAGACTTTTCTCGTGCAAGATAATCATGTATTCGCGAACTACGTTAAAGATTTCTGGAGGATGGGTTTCGCGAAACGACTGCGAATGTTTAGGATAACTACGGTCATTAACGTTGCTCGAGCTTATCTAAGGAACGAGCACGAGTTTAAGCCGGGCAAGAACGAAGAGATTGTATCTCCGTGTCATCCAGAACAGGTCGCTGGAAATCCCGGAATTAGCATAATTATCGTAACGGTGGAACCGTTCGTTCGGCAGGGACGAAATATCGTGTCGGTGGTTTGGTGTTATTAAAGATAATTCTGAATCCCGTCTCGGTTTATTGGAAAATGTCGAGGCCAATTATTGCACGGGACACCAGATATGAATAACGCACAGAGTTTAGGAAATTTCGCGTTATCTCCGCTGTTTGAACGCTCTCCTGTCGCGTTCAACATGCTTGTTTTAATTATTCTGACGTACTCATATCTTTACGTACACTACCTTTCGATGACGGGTTTAGGGATGAAGTAACGATCGGTTGATTCCAATAATAGATTTTAGGGTATCAGATATTTTACTCACTTCTACTTTCAGCTGAATTTATTAATTTACAGAATGTAAATTGAATAACTTTCTATACTACAAAATCTAAATCTCCAAAACTCTCGAAAATTGATGGTGAACGTGATTGAAGCATAGTTCTAATGGAACGCTCTCCAGAGGTTGTACGACGTAATCGCATTCAATGCTACGATAGTGCTCTCCATTTTGTTGTCGATGATTGAACGTTTCAGGAGAAAGTTGCTCCTGTTCCGGTGACAGGAACTCGGCGATGTAAGCCGTGAACCCTGATCCAAACTTTATTCTCGTTATCAGCAGTACACGGTTCAGCGAAAGTTCTGCTCTAGATCTTTCGTTTAGCGACAACTTTAATAATTAACCCCTTCGGTGATTCATTAATCTATGAACGTTGTTAAAAAAATATGACTTTGACGTAAACAGGGCAGGATTATAAGTGCCCATCTTTAATTTAACTATAAACTTTTAATGGTGGGATGTATGTTCAGATTGAAATTAAAAATGGAGGTACAAGATGAATATACATAGGTGAATGTACATATAACAGAGTACTACACATGTGTAGAGTCTTAAACAGATACATGTCTTAGATACATATATGTCTTAAACACACACATGTCTTACTTAGACACATACATGTCTTCAACACATGCATACAGTCTTGTACACATACGTGTTTTAGACACATACATGTCTTAGATACATACATGCTTAAACACATGCATACAGTCTTGAACACATACATGTCTTAAACACTTGCATATAGTCTTGAACACATACATGTCTTAGACACATACATGTCTTAGATACATACATGTCTTAAACACTTGCATATAGTCTTGAACACATACATATCTTAGACACATACATGTCTTAGATATATACATGCTTAAACACATGCATGTAGTCTTGAACACATACATATCTTAGACACATACATGTCTTAGATATATACATGTCTTAAACACATGCATGTAGTCTTGAACACATACATGTCTTAAACACTTGCATATAGTCTTGAACACATACATGTCTTAGACACATACATGCTTAGATACATACATGTCTTAAACACATACATGTCTTAAACACATGCATATAATCTTGAACACATACATATAGTCTTGAACACATACATGTCTCAAACACATGCATATAATCTTGAACACATACATACAGTCTTGAACACATACATGTCTTAAACACATGCATATAATCTTGAACACATACATATCTTAGACACATACATGTCTTAGATATATACATGCTTAAACACATGCATGTAGTCTTGAACACATACATGTCTTAAACACTTGCATATAGTCTTGAACACATACATGTCTTAGACACATACATGCTTAGATACATACATGTCTTAAACACATACATGTCTTAAACACATGCATATAATCTTGAACACATACATATAGTCTTGAACACATACATGTCTCAAACACATGCATATAATCTTGAACACATACATATAGTCTTGAACACATACATGTCTCAAACACATGCATATAATCTTGAACACATACATATAGTCTTGAACACATACATGTCTCAAACACATGCATATAATCTTGAACACATACATATAGTCTTGAACACATACATGTCTCAAACACATGCATATAATCTTGAACACATACATATAGTCTTGAACACATACATGTCTCAAACACATGCATATAATCTTGAACACATACATATAGTCTTGAACACATACATGTCTCAAACACATGCATATAATCTTGAACACATACATATAGTCTTGAACACATACATGTCTCAAACACATGCATATAATCTTGAACACATACATATAGTCTTGAACACATACATGTCTCAAACACATGCATATAATCTTGAACACATACATGTCTTAGAACGACTATCAACATTAAGTACCTCCAACTGCAGATAGCTAAAATAGCTCAACATTCTAAAACATGGCTGAATAAAATGTGACTAATGCTTGTTCCAGATGGAAAATTTCACCTGCTGCCTACGGGCGAGTTGTTGGTGCACAGTCTAGAGTTCAGCGATCAGATACACGGCTACAGATGTCGAACGATGCATCGTCTCACCAGACAGGTGGTCGTCAGTTCCATGGCGAACGTCAGGATAGCAGGTAATTGAAGTCTATCTGTTTAACAAGAAAAAATCAATGACATTTTGCGGGACTAGTTAAACCGACCGCGTCTATCTTTGGGTTTCAGATCACAGAGGGGTGATGCCTCCGGTGATTCTTGAAAACTCCGGGGTCGTTCACGTCGCGCAAGATGAATCAACGTCGTTAGTCTGCGTGGCACAGGCCTGTCCTACTCCCGAATATCGGTGAGTTTCAATCACGAAGATTAATTATGGCAATCCGGTCGAACGTCGAACGGCTTCGGTCCAAGGTATCTCTGCTACTTTTATCCGACAACCTAATCAACTGACTGGCGAATACAAATTGAACGGATTATTATATGAACGGCCAAATAATCGTCGAAATAATTGCACGTAATCGAAAACCAATATCCCTGTTTGTTGATAAATTCCGCGCAATTATTATTGCAAACGATGTAAATGAATTTAACGGGGTAATTGCCGGGCAAAACGATGGCGAGTTCAAAGCGGCGAAATCGAACTGGCGCGGCCGTTTACGGAAACGTGAAATTCGGGCAAATTGAGTGTTCGCCGAGAAAACTCGATATCCCGGGAAATAGCAGTTTCCCTAACGATATAAATGTCGCGATCATTCGAGTAACTATGTTCGAGGCCACGCTGAACGTGATCACTGCTACAATTTATCTTTGGATGTGGAAATATAGCGCGTGACGATACATCATGGAAAGATCTAATACGTTCTGATGGATAATAGATGGCTAGTGGTGTCGAATACGTTTCAATATATGGTGGAGTTTCTTTGTGGGTAGAAATGGGTGGAGAATATTCTGTTAGTTGAATATTTGTAAATTATCATGGTTGTTCAAGATTTGGGATGATTGCATTTTTTAATTTTCAAGTCCTTTAAAATATCTAAAATTTCTTGATCTACAAATTAATTCTCTGAATGGTTATATTCCTGAATATCCACTGAATCCTTAGAATTGCTATATCCCGAATCCGTAGAACGTGGAAATTCTACATCCCTGAAGCCCTGGAACCGGGAACACCTACATACATCCCTTAACTCGATACCCTTGAATACCGACATTTCCTAATTTCTAGCTTTTTGGTCCTTAGATTAGAAAGTTCGTAGATTACTAAATGCGTAGATCAAAGGATCCCTAGATCCTAAAATCCTTAAATTCCCAAATTTCTACATCTCCAAATTTCCACATCCCCAATTTCACATTCACTAATTCCCTCATCCCCAAATTCCCACTTTTCCCAATTCCACCTTCCCCAATTCCCACATTCCCCAATTCCCACATTCCCCAATTCCCACATCCCCAAATTTCCACATTCCCCAATTCCACATTCCTCAATTCCACCTTCCCCAATTCCCACATCCCCAAATTTCCACATTCCCCAATTCCCACATTCCCCAATTCCACCTTCCCCAATTTCCACCTTCCCCAATTCCCACATTCCCCAATTCCCACATTTCCCATTTCCCACATTTCCCAATTCCCACATCCCCAAATTTCCACATACCAAATTCCCACATTCCCCAATTCCACCTTCCCCAAATCCACCTTCCCCAATTCCACCTTCCCCAATTCCACCTTCCCCAATTCCATCTTCCCCAATTCCACCTTCTCCAATTCCCACATTCCCCAATTCCACCTTCCTCAATTTCCACATTCCTCAATTCCCATATTCCCAAATCCCCAAATCCTCAAATGCCCAATATCCCCACATCCTCAAATCCCAAAATCCCCAAACCCCCAAACCCCAATATCTCCACATCCCAAAATCCCCAAATCTCCAAATCCCAAAATTCCCAATATTCCAATATCCCCAAATCCCCATATCCTTGAATCCTCCTACATCCCCAAATTCTCCACCTTCTCCCTCCAAAATTTCTAATCTCCCAAACTTCAAAAGCAAAGAACTGACATGACGTTCCACCCGAAACGGTTCTTCCGCGTTTGAGGTTCAGGAAGAAGATCCAGCGCGATTATCGTTCGGCGAAGCACTATGACGCCGACAAAAGTGAATCACGAGAAGACAGTCTTTCCCAGGAAGACAGCGTGTTCTCTAATTCGTGCGGTTTCTTTGTAAAAGAAAATTACCAGCGTTTTTCGGTCGCATCCAGAAAGGATGAACACGGGGAAAGCATAGGGGAAGAACAGTCGAGGGAAAGGGAGCCAAGGAGAAGATTGAAGACAGAAATATTCGAGGTGGAAGGTAAGTAAAGGAATAAGGACTGGGCGCGACTTTGATCGAGGAAAAGTGGGAGC
The DNA here is from genome assembly GCF_000220905.1 of Megachile rotundata. Classification (NCBI taxonomy): domain Eukaryota; kingdom Metazoa; phylum Arthropoda; class Insecta; order Hymenoptera; family Megachilidae; genus Megachile; species Megachile rotundata. The sequence goes on from NW_003797161.1 coordinate 1,707,237, forward strand.
ACTCGAACGTGAAGCATCACGAACGGAGCACAATCGGAAGCTCTCTATGTCGCTGCAGGTCTACTAGAAGTCTTCCACTTTGCAGCCTTTTCCCTACCCGAGCTTCCGGACACCTTCTTTCACTGTGGTCACGATTCTACGTACGCATCGAGGAACATCTCGATAAGAATTTACTGTTTACTTGTGTCACTGTGGCAGGATATGCAGCTGTGTTTGATCAAATCAAAAAATACGTTTCAAGCTTTGCCCTTTTGATAAAAGTGGTGGACTTTCCATGTCAACTGGATGTGGGTTAGTTTGGATCAGAAAACTGGTTACATCAATCATTCACATCGGTCAGATCAGAAAACACTGGTTCACCTCTATGAATTATTAGAGGTCACCTTTTGACCTAGGCACAGATGCACCAATAATCTTTGTGTATTTTGTAAAATTCGAGTGAGCAAAAATCAAGTTCGATGAAATCGAAATAATATATGGGCAAACGTGTCCCACGTGGTTAATCAAGTTCCAAACTTGTGCAGCGGTGAATGTGGCCGTCAGAAGAGGATCCAGTGGTTTCAGACTACGAACTTCTACTAATTTACTAATAATTATAGATTGTTTGCAAATGAAAGTACATATTGGCTCTGAAATCGATGAGGTAACGCATACGGTTTGCTCCGCTTCAATTTTAAAGAGAAACATACGGTTTCAAACAAATTTGGACCGCCGCAGATTTTACCGCGGTTGTTGTTCCAAATAAGGGAGGAAACTTTTCCTTTCTCGTCGATGACTTTCGACGCTAATTTACCGCTTCCATTAACAACTTTTTGATTGAGAACCTGGTTGTTGGATACAGAAGTGAAGTATTATTCCAGAGATGGTTCATGAAGATGAGAAACAAATACAGAATTTTCCTGTTGTATTGTTACTTAAAATAGCGTGTTTTTGAAAATAATTTTGAAACGTTCTTTGACCCAAATTTTTAGTATGAACGTTTTATAATCGATGTTTGATCTCTTTTACCTTTGAATAATTTACAAATTTCCACCACAGAATATTTTCAAAAAAGGTGGATGCTTACACAACCTGTTATTTAAAATTCCTCGAGGCATTCAGCGCAATTTACATTTAGAAAAGAGAAGCTAACAAAAGTTGATGAGCAGGATGCGGAAAAACAGCAAGACGAAATGAAGACGAAGAAAATTACCTTGTCGACTTGCAAGTCCATAATTATACCTATTTCTGCATAATCCACATCAATAACACAAAGAATAATATTTTGGAGGAAACCCGATACTTTCAGAAGCTATTAAGATTGCTCGAAGCATTCGACTCAGATTACATTAAAAAAAAAGACAAGAAAACTTGATGATCACGATGTAAAAAAACAGCATAACGAATTATTACATATACTTCTACACAATCGCCGTAAGTAGCAACACAAAGAACAATATTTTGGAGAAAACCTGATACTTTCAGAAGCTATTAAGATTGCTCGAAGCATTCGACTCAGATTACATTAAAAAAAAAGTACATTAAAAAAAAATTTGGACGAAACCTGATACTTTCAGAAGCTATTAAGATTGCTCGAAGCATTCGACTCAGATTACATTAAAAAAAAAGACAAGAAAACTTGATGATCACGATGTAAAAAAACAGCATAACGAATTATTACATATACTTCTACACAATCGCCGTAAGTAGCAACACAAAGAACAATATTTTGGACGAAACCTGATACTTTCAGAAGCTATTAAGATTGCTCGAAGCATTCGACTCAGATTACATTAAAAAAAAAAGACAAGAAAACTTGATGTAATGTAAAAAAACAGTACAACAAAGCGAAGAGAGAGAATTATCTAACCAAACTTTCCAATCCATAACTATAAATATTACACAACCCCCATCAATAACAGCACAAAGAATAATATTTCGAAGAAACCCGATACTTCCAGAAGCTGTTAAGATTCCTCGAAGCAGTCGACTCGATTTACATTTAGAGAAGCAAACAAAAGTTGAGGAGCAGAACGCGGAAAAATGACAAAACGAAACGAAGAAAAACATCTGGATGTGAAAGTGGAATACAGGGGTGGGAGATCCTTCGAACGTGCCTCGATCGAGAACTGTCAAGAAGTTGAGAAGCCAAAAGAAAGCGAGGAATCTCCGGGATAAATGCTCGCGGTGGATGCGACTCGATGTCGTTTCTAGGTCGACGTACCCGAAAGCCAGTGAAATTGCAGCTCCCGTTTTGCCCCGCGGCCCGCCCCTTCGCTCCAGCGGGCTGGTCTGCCTTTCGATGAAAAATTATTCCTGGCGCGGGAAGAGAACGGTCGGGAAAATCGGGACGCAGAAGGGAAGCGCATTAACTTGCAATCATGCAAACTGCGTTACCTTTAAAGGCCGCGCAACGTTCGAAAATTTTTGCTCGCTTTCGTGGACGGACAGAATGGAATACTGCCAGAACCGTATTTTTCTACGCCGCCACAAAAGAATTTTTCGCCGTCGAACACCATTTTTTTTTTTAACCGAGCTGCAATTTGCTGCGCTGTGTAAATGACATTTGATCAAAAATTGCGGGACTGGGGAATTTTAGATGTATTGCTGGACACTTTGTTTTGACGGACTCGTGAAATACTGCTGCAGGGTTCATGGACGTGTAAGGGTAGATTCATGGATGTGCAGAGGTAGATTCACGGATGTGTACAGATAGATCAAGGACTATGATACTTATTCATAAGGAATTTAATGGAATATGATGCAAGGAGGAAGAGTTGTCTTTGGTTGTTTCTTTTTATTTTTAATATGTAAGTTTAGTGAGGTGGTTTTAGTTTAATTGAAGTTTGCTATATTATATTGAATAACTGTTATAAGTTCAGGTACAAAAATTTGATGATTACGTGTGAGAGTCTATTGATACTTACTGAAAGTCCATTGTATACAAGTGATTAGACCAAAGTACTCTTACAATTTCCAGATGGTACGCACAAACAGGTTCAGAGCCGATGCTAGTGCTTTCCGGACCAAGAACAAGATTGCTAGGAACCGTGCTAGCCCTGGAAGCAGTAACACTAGAAGACAGCGGAATTTATCGTTGTTCTGCAGCGAATCCCGGTGGCGAAGCCAGTGCTGAAATTCGGTAACCAAAATTAGAATCAAAATCGAAAATTATTTCTTCGTAATAAGTTATTCCATTAAATACTTTGGAGCACAGTGCGTGTAATTTAACTCGGATGATTGAGAGATTCTGATGTTGAATTTTTACATTTTGACAATTGATCAGGCTGATCGTGACAGCACCGTTGCACGTCGAAGTAACGCCGCCATTGCTGAGCGTCCATTTAGGAGGTAATGCAGAATTTAGATGCGAGGTCAGCACACATCCACAAGCTGGACCACACTTTGTTACCTGGTACAAGGATGGACGCCAGCTGCCGGGCACTGGCAGACAATCAGAATTATTGAGGTTAAACGGCATCGGTAGAGAAGATCGTGGAATGTATCAATGTATCGTCAGACGGGCGGAAGGAGACACTGCTCAAGCCTCTGCGGAACTTCAGCTGGGTGGTAAGTTCAAATTTTAATACTGAATTTATTGTAATTTATTAATAGGTATCTGCCGATTACTGTAGAATGACCGAGTATGAATAATACTGATATGCAAACATTAGGGATGCACAGGTTAAATGTAACGAGTTTGAATTATATTGTGAAAAATTCGTATTGAAAGTAAATTTAAGAGTTTGAAAAATTTAAAAATTCAGAAATTTGCAAGAGTAAAAATATAGAAAGAAAATTTTCAGAATATAAATTATGACTTTCACTATTTAATACCACGTAGATTGTAATTTCTATCATAATCTCCACAAAATACAACTTGCCATATTTGAAGCCACGCTAAATATCCAGTTACCGAAACTTCGATTGCTTAAGGGCAATAAGCAATATTTGAAAGGAAGTATTTCGAGAATTGGAATTAGTTCACGACATTGTTTAGGTATGCAGGAAGATACTGGAGTATACGACCCGACCCAATTCAATTCGTTCGATCTCAATTACCAAATTCAACATACTCGGCTTCATTTTGACTTCGACAGCACAAAGGAAAATTACATGGAAAGTTGCGGTGCAGTTTCGATCGGAATTGCAGATGAGGGGCTTTTCAATAGATCTATGCATACGTATAAATTCACTTTTCCTCGGCACTATCCCACCTTCGACCGTGCTCAAAGCAAATTAGGTCATTCACAAAGATTTATTTTCTGCTATTCTAAACTTTGTCGTTCCCGTGCGAATTCGTGTAATACAATTACCATACAAATGTTTTCCAATTGTCCCCTATCCGATAAAACTTTACGGACTAAACTAAATGTTATTCCTTTAATGTAAATTCACTTAAGCCCTCTTTCCTTCTACCTTTTAATTAAAACCTAATTACGAGTGTTCGACGGCTCAATAATTAAAAGTTGCCATTGGATCGTGCGGGAGAAAGGCTTCAAATATTGTGTAATGTTATTATTAAAAAATATGCAATTTATAAACGAGGAGGATCAAAGAAAAATTATTTGAAGAAATTCAGTTGACTTCATCGTGATATTTTTTAAAAATATAGTTTCTTATGAAATACCAAATTGGAACTCTGTTAAAACACATTATATGAGAAATATACCGGAGAGAATATTAAATGTTTTCTTCAATAAACACTTGCAAATTTTATTGCAGTTCTATTGATAATATAAGAGAAACCAAATGAAACTATTGCATCTGATAATTTTGCAAGTCGTATCGTACCAGAATGAAGTTTAGACTTGACGAGTATTTGTGGACCACAAACTGGTAACAGGACTTCGCGAAGTAAGAATGAAGGCAGGGAAATGTCAGGTAGTCAGCATAACCGATCGCATTACAGAGAACTCGATTACCGAGGAAAGATCGTGTCGACCACGTGGCACGTTACCTCGAGAGGTAGGTCTCCGCTTTGAAGTGGAGAAGGCTTCTTTTACGCTGCTTTAACTCCTCTCATACCCCGGTTACCTTTACCGCCACCTCCACCACCATCGCCGTCATCATCATCCCCCTGTACTCTTTGGTAACCGCTACGTAGCATCTCTGTCGGTCGTTTGCCCTATATCTGGACCGCCCACCTATGGATGAGGAGTGCTGCATGAAAGAGGAACGTCCCGTTGGAGAGGGACGCGGAGGAAACCAGCTAGAGGAGGGCCTTTGAAACAACAATGAAGTTAGCGTCTCTCGCTCGTCAGCGTTGGTAATGCACGGAATTTACGTCAAAGGGAATTCGAGCAAGCGGTGCCGTGCTAAGGACGTACCGTACTCTGGACAGAGAATACCGACAGAGAGAGGAGACGATTCGTTGCAATTTGCAACGAACAAATGGAAAATGCGATATCGCTCGATGCGACGCGCTAATTTCCTTAGGAATTCGATATTAACCTTGCCACTGGATTTATTTAGTGTCAGATCTTTGCTGCAAAATCAAACTGATACCTACTTTGTATTCCTACTTTGCAAATTACTGGACTTGAACTCCAAATTCAAACATTGAAATTAAGTGTAAAATTAAATAAGTTTGAAGTATTAAAATTATAGCAAGGGTTATCACATTCGAACTGTGGGTCAAGCTAGACAAACTGATGCCTACTTTGTATTCGACTGCAAACTGGACTTGAACTTCAAATTGAAGCATTGAAATTAAATATCAATATTAAGTAAGTTTGAAGTATTAAAATTTTAGCAGGGGTTATGACAGTCGAACTGTGGATCAAGCTAGACAAAGTACAAGTTAATTGACTCTGACTATACGTCGATCCAAAAGATTATTTCAGCAAGATGCATGTTAACAAATTAATTTTGTACAAAGTCAAGATGTATATAGAATTACAAATTGTCTTGAAATATATACCTGTGAAGGTATAATAATATGTGTATCCAATGGTAGATTAAAAGGTGAGTCAAGCTAGACAAAGTATAAATTAATTGACTGCTTATATGTCGATCCAAAAGATTATTTCAGCAAGATGCATGTTAACAAATTAATTTTGTACAAAATCAAAATGTATATAGAACTAAAAAGTGTCTTGAAATATATACCTGTGAAGGTATAATAATATGTATATCCAATGCTAGATTAAAAGGTGAATCCAATCAAAGTCCAAAATGGAAAACAGCGAATTAGAATTAACGACTCGATACGAATACCCGATGTAGATATCTTGCATTGGATAGGAATAAAAAAGGAGGAAGGAACTAGATAGAACTCCTAATACCAAGAGAATAACGAAAAAAAGTCGTCGGAGTCGCGGAGCCGTAGCCAAATGGAAACGAATTGCGTTTCGATCGACCGCAGGTAATCTCTAAAGCGATTTTCTCCGCTTCGATTTGCATCGGCGTGGTTCCTTTAATTTTCTCCGTTCGTTCGGGGTCGCGAAAGAAGAGACCAAACTCGAATTTACGTATATTAACAACAGAGGAAAAAGTGGCCATGGAATATTACGTTTTCGTGAAAATTATGAGCCATGGTGCATTATGAAATTCTGGACGAGGATCGTCCTCGTATTTTGTCCGCTCGGCTGAATGAAAATTCACGATCCCGCGAATTCATTTCGACGATGTACCGGCGGCAAAGGCTTTTGTGTTTTTATTTTTCGAACGAAATTAAAAATTTCTACCGTGGAATTGAAAACTCTTATTCCGACGTGGGCACGAATGTATGAAATATTTTGAATTACCGCACGCTCCACGGATTTTCAAAGCTTTCATACGTACAGACATTCTCCGATACGTTCCTTCCAAGACAGACTGGCTGAATAAATAGCGGTAGTTCTGTTTTATTGAAAACGAAGGATGAGTTTTCGCGGTCTCGCGACTACGTATTGACGATCGCTCGAAGGCATCGAGACGAGATTCATCAATTTCCGCACGGATCCACGAGCACCATCTACCAAGGCTTCGTATTCACCTAGACGAAAGCACTCCGGCTATCCTTTCCTATCTACTTTATCCTCTCGGCTTCTAGACGGAACTGTCCTTTGTAACGCGACGCTCGAGCATTTTTAATGACGACGAAATCGACACTTTTAATTATGAAAAGTCCCTCGCTCCTCCAGCCTCGTCCCTCCGAGAAACCCGGCTTCGATCTTCCTGGACCTTCGTCTCCTTCCATCCTGCTTATCCCTCTTTTCCCACCCCCCGTGAAAATACCCTCCTTTTCCCTTCGTCGTGTCGTCGAGATAGAAACATCGGGAGAGAAAAAAATATTCACCGCGCTTCCGTCGCAGCGAGCCCATTGTCTTTCGTTTTCTATCGCGATGCGCGGCTGCTTTCAGAATCAAGAATCTCCCGTGGTCTTTCACGCTCTTTCCTCTTGTTCTTGCGTCCCAGCTAGGCTGCAGGGATTTCTACTTTCGTTGATATCCCACGAATAGCCCCGTCGCGACGCCACGCGAGTCTATGTATCCTTCTTAACGAGATGGATTCGATTGAGCCGCCATCATTGTGCGAATCGAATAGCCTCCCTTCGATCATTCATTTCCACTATCTTTTTACTTTATTCCCACGGAATTTCTTAACCACTTCTACCATATTAATTGAAAACATCAAACACTCTTCTCTAACATTTATCGTAAAATATTCGCGAATGACTATTTCTTTAACCTCCAATAAAATAAAAAGGCGAAATTAAATTGTAAGACTGTATAAGAGTCATACTTTAACTAAAACAGTGAACTAAATCTGAAGATCCATATAAAACAGCTTGAAACTATTCTGCAGACTATTCTACAACTCTACAACAATCCTAATAATAATAATTTCTCTAATAATATCTCCATATTCCATAATGTTACCGCATTTCCTAAGAGAAGTTTCGCTCCTATATCAATTTTTTTTACCACCGGGAAAAAAGAAATAACGCGATCGAAACCTGCGGATGTAAAAAAAGAGAGGTTCCTCTCGTCGCTGCTATTTCTCTCCGATATTTCTCTGGTCCTTTCATAACGTGTGTGCGCTTCAAATGCTTCTTTGAAGTCGTATAAAAACGCGGGCACAAAGGAAGGAGTTGAGAAAGAAAGGATCGACTAGGAAATGTATATTTCGCCTCTGTTTTCATCGCAGACGCGCCACCGATGCTGCTGTACTCGTTCATCGAGCAAACCTTGCAACCAGGTCCTGCGGTATCCTTGAAGTGCTCCGCTGCTGGGAATCCTACACCGCAAGTCTCCTGGGCGTTGGACGGATTTCCTCTGCCAACTAACGGCAGGTGAGCTTCGTTTAATTGTTCGTAACCAGACGCCATCAAAATTTCGGAGATTGGAAATCGGAATCTGTGATAACACTTTCATGGTTTCGGTAGAAGCAGCAACAATGTACTACGTCATGAAATGGAGATGATTGAGAATTAATTTAGAATATATAGATACTTATGTCCCTATATTGTCACATTCTCATATCCTTTTCTTATTATTTCCTTATCTTCTTATATTCTCATACCTGTACCTCTCTCAGATCAACTATAATTTTAAAATAGAAATTCAATCGCACCACTCCGAAAGCAAACAAATAAAATGTCCGATTGCTCGTCGTGAAAAATTGGCGAACGTTTTAACGCGTGCTCGATGCCTCGCAATTAAAATGCAATCGCCTGACGGTGATGGTCGCGGCCACATCTGCTCGGGGCCGATTTCAATTTCGAGCGCAATATCCAGTGAAGAAGCTGAAATATTTATTGCTTCGAAGCGGAACGACGTTCCCCGCGAATGGAAAAGTAGAATGAACACGGAAGCGTGACACTAGAAATTTTCGTGCGCGGTAGAATGACCGATCGACATAAAAGACGTCCTGCGATCCTTCGACCGTGCTTTATCGCCTCTTCTGCCCTCTGTCGGCCATTTCCTTTCTTCGCGACGGAAGCGAACGTCCGCTGTCGAGCATCCGGTAGCTCGGGGCGAAACGCGCCCCGTTTCGCCTGGCCACCTCGTGAAAAACGCTTTCCACGGTGTTCGTACGTGGAATTAGCAATTTCATTGAAGCAGCTCGCTTCGTTCGCGAATATTTATTCATCGCGACGTCGCGATAATTAAAAAACCATCTCCGCGCCAGAGTGCAGAGGTAAAATATTACTCGTTCGCTATGAACGATGTTGTCCGTTAATTTCGAAAGACTTTCGTGCATTAACTTGGAAATTTTCGACGCAATTTATGACTCATAAAATTGAAAATATTCATCCGAATTGCAGGAACGGAGAAATACCGAAAATAGATATTAGTCTTTTAGCGGAGTTCGTTGAAAGAGAATTTTTTGTTCGAAGGTTCGTAATTGGTCAGTACGTGACGGTCCACGGCGATGTCATATCCCACGTGAATATTAGCCATGTGATGGTGGAGGATGGAGGAGAATATTCCTGCACCGCTGAAAATCGAGCTGGGAAAGTCACTCACGCTGCTCGTCTCAACGTTTATGGTAAAATATTTTATTTTTATTTTGCAGAAATTATATAACCAAATCTTTTGCTGCACACATGTAATTTACTGCACCTCGTAATGCTGTATCTAATCACGCGTGATGGACCTACATAATTTAGAATTTTAATCTATGTTTTAGGTCTTCCATACATTCGACTGATTCCAAAGGTAACCGCCGTCGCGGGAGAGACCCTCCGTCTAAAATGTCCAGTCGCAGGATACCCCATCGAGGAGATAAAGTGGGAGCGGGCGAATCGCGAGCTACCGGATGACCTTCGTCAGAAAGTGCTTCCGGACGGCACCCTGGTGATCAACAGCGTGCAGAAGAAGGGCGACGCAGGGGTGTACACGTGTTCGGCGAGGAACAAGCAAGGACACAGCGCGAGGAGATCAGGAGACGTCGCAGTGATCGGTAAGGCCTGACACTCGATCCCTTATTCCAGGATTGTTACAGGTTTCTGGAAGACGGAGCCACGGTTTATGGAGACCGATAATTTTAGCCACCGTCTCGTGGCAAAGACGAAGCGAACACGACCTCGTGAAAAACGCTTTCCACGGTGTTCGTACGTGGAATTAGCAATTTCATTGAAGCAGCTCGCTTCGTTCGCGAATATTTATTCATCGCGACGTCGCGATAATTAAAAAACCATCTCCGCGCCAGAGTGCAGAGGTAAAATATTACTCGTTCGCTATGAACGATGTTGTCCGTTAATTTCGAAAGACTTTCGTGCATTAACTTGGAAATTTTCGACGCAATTTATGACTCATAAAATTGAAAATATTCATCCGAATTGCAGGAACGGAGAAATACCGAAAATAGATATTAGTCTTTTAGCGGAGTTCGTTGAAAGAGAATTTTTTGTTCGAAGGTTCGTAATTGGTCAGTACGTGACGGTCCACGGCGATGTCATATCCCACGTGAATATTAGCCATGTGATGGTGGAGGATGGAGGAGAATATTCCTGCACCGCTGAAAATCGAGCTGGGAAAGTCACTCACGCTGCTCGTCTCAACGTTTATGGTAAAATATTTTATTTTTATTTTGCAGAAATTATATAACCAAATCTTTTGCTGCACACATGTAATTTACTGCACCTCGTAATGCTGTATCTAATCACGCGTGATGGACCTACATAATTTAGAATTTTAATCTATGTTTTAGGTCTTCCATACATTCGACTGATTCCAAAGGTAACCGCCGTCGCGGGAGAGACCCTCCGTCTAAAATGTCCAGTCGCAGGATACCCCATCGAGGAGATAAAGTGGGAGCGGGCGAATCGCGAGCTACCGGATGACCTTCGTCAGAAAGTGCTTCCGGACGGCACCCTGGTGATCAACAGCGTGCAGAAGAAGGGCGACGCAGGGGTGTACACGTGTTCGGCGAGGAACAAGCAAGGACACAGCGCGAGGAGATCAGGAGACGTCGCAGTGATCGGTAAGGCCTGACACTCGATCCCTTATTCCAGGATTGTTACAGGTTTCTGGAAGACGGAGCCACGGTTTATGGAGACCGATAATTTTAGCCACCGTCTCGTGGCAAAGACGAAGCGAACACGAATACGTCATCGTTGAAATAGATCGCGTCGTAAGAGAAAAAGAGAGAAAGAATTGCAGGATACCAAGACGAGCAGACAACGTTCCGGGGATGACGTGTTTCACTTCGTCTATGCTTCTCTGGCTCACGAGCTGTCGTTGTTGTTATTATTCCAGTTCCTCCCAAAATTAGCCCATTCACGGCAGATCGTGATCTCCATCTCGGCGAACGAACCACGTTGACCTGCTCGGTCACAAGGGGCGATCTGCCATTGTCGATCTCCTGGCTCAAGGACGGACGATCGATGGGACCGTCGGAACGCGTCACTGTCACCAATATGGATCAGTACAATAGCATACTGATGATTGAAAGTTTATCTCCAGATCACAACGGCAACTACTCGTGCGTGGCCCGTAATCTGGCCGCAGAGGTATCGCACACGCAGCGGCTTGTGGTTCATGGTAATCCTCCTCTAGGCCCCCTTCAATTTTGCCCGACGACCGCCTGTCCGCCCGAAATCCGGAAGAGTGCGAATCGTATGAGTGCGTACACGGTTGCCCACACTCGAGAATGAAGCGCGTGAGGATCTTAAAGTGCTGTCTCGACGGCTGCCCAACCATATATCGCGACGGTGAAACGTTGAACGAGTATACCGATTTATTTTTTTGAATCAGCTTCCTCTCGAACTACGACATCCAGTGTGTGCGCTGTCAATAGCCGCTGTAAATAGCTTTCGACGTGTCGGATACGATGAAAACTGTGGATCGCACAGCTCGTTCAGTTCTTACGCGTTCATTCGAGACGGATCTTTACTTACGACGCCACCGACGTCATCCAGGAACGTAGAGACCTGGTGACGCGTACTCGATGACGGCTCACGCTTAGCGTGGCTCATCCTCCTGCACGAGACCTGCCACCGTCACCTCCTACCGTTCTCCCTACATCCTTGTCTCGACTCTTTGGAAAATGTTCGCTCCATTCTCGAAACTGTGATCGTCCAGACGAGTTTCCAAAGGGTCGACAAAATGCTAGCTCTTGCGTTGAGAACGACCGTATGCCGGATGAGTGTGCGATGCCAAATTAAGTGTACAAGGTGTTTAAGGGTGGCAGGGGCAGGTCCGCGGCGGGGCCACCCTCTCTCTCCTCTACATTGCTACGTTACTATACTGCCTCTATTGTACATATTCTACGTATATATATATACATATTATATTCTATATATATATCTATACATATACATTGACGTACTACTGTCTATATATATATATAATATATAAAAACATACCGCTACTATATGAACCATAAATATATATATATGTATATATTTATACATATATATATAAAAAACACATGTACCTGGTACAAAAAAGGTTCTTGCGTTTTTTTTGGTGCCATCTTTTTCTCGCTCTCACGTATGGTTCTCTCTTCTCTCTTGACCTTTTCCAGTACCCCCTATTATTGAGCCATTTACGTTCCAAGAGGGACTATCCGAGGGGATGCGGACGCGGACGGTGTGCGGGGTCGCGGCGGGTGATCCACCCCTAACTATATCCTGGCTAAAAGACGGCCAAAGTCCTTTCCCATTGCCGCCGAATCTGGCCTCCGTCGCAAACGTCTCCCAACTGGATCCTTACTCGAGCCTCCTCAGTATAACGAACCTCGCGGCCGAGCACTCCGGCGACTATACCTGCGTCGCCGCGAACCCCGCCGCCGAGGTCAGGTACACGGCCAAGCTACAGGTAAAAGGTAACTAGATGATCGGCGACCCTTTTCCGTCACGATCCCAAAACCTAACTCATCCGCTAACATCGATCTCGACGTGTCATTTTTCATTTTTACGATTCGCTTAGGAGCAATATCTGTCTCACTTTTTGCAACAAATCATCCCTTAAATATCCTAGTATCCAAAAACACTTGAGCTCTACAAGCTTGTATAATTTATCTGTAGCTTTTTATTTATCTGATCCTTCTATTTGATAATTTTATTCAAAATTGAATTTATCTTTTGAGAATTCTAATGTATTTTTTTGTATCAGAGTTAAAATATGGAAAGAACGAGTTTTGAAATAGAGATATCGTCGAGGTCGAGACTTCCTGAAGAACCCTGTCCTACGTCCTGACCGCTCCGTTCCCTATAATCACTATCAGAACATCCGTCATCATCGTCATTATTTCATAACGCTTAATAATTCGATTCCTGCATCACCATCGTTAATCGTCGTAGTGTTCTCGCACGGATCAAAGACGAGCTGTTGATAAATTGTCGAGCAGAATAGGAACACGTGGAGTTTGCGCGCTTTCTGGCGTTAGATCCGAGTCTCATTCGTAGCGAGATCACGCACGTATCATCATATCGACCCGTTCCTTTTTGATTATTGATTACGAGCCCGTGTCCTTTGGATCCCGACGATAATATCCTTCCCCTCAGACACAGTGTGTATTACATTTACGTTGCTTTGGCTCTCTGGGAATGCGTCGGTATCTCGTGGACCCCCCGAGGTTTGCTTGACTTGACCGAATAATAAAGGTAACAGTTTGCACCTTTCCTTATTTTACTGGTTTTTTATACGGAGCAACCAACCAACCAAGCAAAAATAAAAGAAACTAACTCTCTTCTGGCCTGCGTGCGTGCGTGCGTGTATGTGAGCATTTACACACACTTTTACTGCATGCTCTTTTCTCTACGAGGTAGTGGTTTTTTCTGTCTGCATTATACCTTACGTGTATGTACATACGTATTTACTTAATTATATATAATTTTAAGTGTTCTTTGATCACCCGAATACGAGCACGTGCCGTTCAAGCTCACGATAAATGATTTGAACAGAAATTTTTGAACAAATGAATCTTCACCAACCTATGCGCTGGCTCTCCTTTCGGCTCGTTGAAAGGCAACCTTTTTTCGATTACACTTTTGCATGATTTCTCACTGTCTTTTCTATCTGTCACGCTCTTTTTTATCTTTCCCTCGCGGCAGCGAAACACGCGGGGCCACCGGTGCAACGAACCTCGACGCTTGTCAGAATCGATCCCATCTTTTCTTGTCGAGTCGAACGGAAATAAGTTTCAGGAATAACATTTTCGATCGGGAAGACCGATCTTCGTGTCCTCGGGACCGTTGCGACCGTTGCCCCGGATGCTTTGCACGCGACCCGGTAATGTAGGCTAGTAGTACGTATTGTTATTATTATTATTATTATTATTATTAACTTAAATTCGTATTCATCGAACTAGTCGTTAGAAGCGGGTACTTGATATATATCTATATATACATATATATATTATTATTATTCGCCTATCCACGATATATCTTTCGGTCTTCCGCCGACATGCTCTCATCCGTAACCTCACACTTCCTGCCCAATTGCGCCTTTTCTCTTTCCGAGAGTTCTACTTGTTTCACGCCATCGTTGAACGAGTATATATATATTATATAACATCTACTCGATCTGAAAACGCACAGACACACACACAGATACAAACATATATATATCTATATATATATTATATTGTCGCACGCGTTAATGCGTGGCCGGTATTTGCCGTCTTGTAAAACGTTGGAACTCCCACTCACAGTATCTCGCTTGTGCAGCGTTTTTCACCACCGTAAAAAGTAGAACCCGCCAAACAGTACACCCGAAAAAAGAAATGATTATATTGATAATGATTGAGAACAACAATTACCTGAAACTCTCAAGCAATGTCGATGCGCGGCGTACGAACATACGGGAATACCAACCGATTATTATTAATATACATGAATCGTCTTTCTCTCTTTTCCGGCGTTTGTCGCATTTAGACGATGCACACACATACACATACTAGTGGTGGTTACGTTTACCAGCCGTAGTTAGATATACAGAATCTCGATAGACGCTTCATTCTGCACTGTACCTTACTCTTCTTTTTTTTTTGGTCTCTCGTCTATTTTTTTTTCTTCGTCTGTTCTTTGAGCTATTGTTATTGGTGTAACTAGGACTTTTGGATCGGGTGAACCGGCTCCCTTGATCTTTATTGCTGCCATGTCATTTGGCCGACGTGGTCACTTTGGGAATTTTATTAATTTGAGAACTTGAAAATTGTGCATTTAAGAAGGGTATTAGAAAATTCAATGGTTTGGAAATTTTTGCACTTGACAGCTTGGGAACTTGAAGACCGAATGTGTAAATTAATTAAGGACTTGAAACTTGGGGGTTGAAAATTGAAGATATGAAAACTTGTGAGACAATGCTGACTTGGAAATTTGAAAATAAATTGGAGATTTAGATGTTTGACTATGATGGAAACTGGGGATGTAGAAATTAGATATAATAAAAGCTGCAAAGTTGCAACTTTGAGAGTTCGAAAATAATTTATAAGTCCAAGAACCTCCTGCAGAATAGAAAATTTACAAATGTGAGTCTATAAGAACTTGAAACCTAGAAACTATAAAGAATTTCAAATGTCTAATATGAAGTACGTAGAGTCGATTGACATTCAAGGGGGATCAGGGCCACGTGATCCCTAGCTAGTTACTCCAATGGCTACTGTACGTCTATGGTGTATCGATCGAATCGCTTGATTGGTCAATCCTTTCGTAGAAGCAGAACAAGTCCGTTGTTTCCTCGTGAATGATCTAGGAAATCGAGAAAGTATCGACATTGATGGACGCCTCGCATCGACACGTACCCCACTTCCATACTGTACCTCACCCACGAACCTTCATTCACTTTGTCTTAATGTCTCTGTCACTTGTTCATTACGAAAATAATTACCATTCACCGCGTATATAACGATTATCAAAATTGTTCGCGTTGTACATTTCTTTATTTCTTTTTTTTTCATCTTCGAGATTCAGAAAAGTCCTCGAGTCGTTGTTCCGAAGATAAAGAAAGGAACGAAGCATACTCGTCGACGACAGGCGACGTCGTTTCACGCTCCTCTTTTTTGTATTTACTTTCACATTGTACAGTGTATCCGTTGTTTGTACATAGTACCTCGATATTAGGCCGGACGACGTAACGCCGCTCCGTCGACGAGCTCGTCCTTTGATCGCGCTTTTCACGACGTACCTGTCTCTAAATCGCTAACGACCAGTAAAAAATAAAACGTGCACGCTAGCCTCACGGTGGAGCCATTTAAAGCTGGACGATCTGATTTTCAGTGCCGCCAAGATGGATCGTTGAGCCGACGGATGTGAGCGTCGAAAGAAACAAACATGTCGCCTTGCACTGTCAGGCTCAAGGCGTGCCTACTCCCACGATTGTTTGGAAAAAAGCCACTGGTAAGACATTATTTTTCAAAACATAAATATTTCATCTTATCTAGGTGAAACTTCTTTTTACTCTCGAATATTATTTTCTGTAACGGAGTCTCTATATGGCCTTGAACGAAGACAACATTACAAAATGGCCGACATAGAGGGAACTCAGATACTAACTTTTGAAAATTATATACTTGTAAATAATTTAAATGATCCACTATTTTTAGATGTTTAAAAAAATTGCTTGACTACGTTTCAGAATAATTCTGTTTCATTTCTTCTGTGTCTAATAGGAAGTAAATCCGGTGAATACGAGGAGTTGCGAGAAAGGGCATACACCAAAATCCTGAGTAACGGTACGTTATTGTTACAACACGTGAAAGAAGACAGAGAAGGCTTCTATCTCTGTCAAGCAAGTAACGGCATTGGAAGCGGCATCGGCAAAGTTGTACAGTTAAAAGTAAACTGTAAGTACTTCCCATATTTGCGGTAGAAATCGAAAGATTACGAAACGGACGAGATTGTCCGCAATAAAATACCCGTGACGCAACGTGGTCATTGTGCAGTTCGAAACTAACCATTTCTCGTTTTATCGCATGCAACAGCATCTCCATATTTCGCGGCACCCTCGAGACTGGTCACCGTAAAAAAAGGTGACACTGCGACGCTGCATTGCGAGGTACACGGCGACACTCCCGTTACCGTCACTTGGCTGAAAGGCGGGAAAATCGAGTTAAATCCGTCGACGAACTATCGGTAAAACTCTGATTAGTTTGAAAATTGTTCCAGAAAACTCTGATACTGTTAGTTAACGGAATAGAGTTAGCTGCTGGAGTACACACAGCAAGGCGGCTCGAAAAACATGGGCTATAAGTCGATTTTCATAAATTGTTGCCACTTAGAGTCATCAACCTTTTTGCGAGATCAAACGTTTCAAATTAATTGTGTTATACAGGGTTTCA
Organism: Megachile rotundata; assembly: GCF_000220905.1. Lineage (NCBI taxonomy): Eukaryota > Metazoa > Arthropoda > Insecta > Hymenoptera > Megachilidae > Megachile > Megachile rotundata. Next base: position 1,724,433 of record NW_003797161.1, read on the forward strand.
ATTATACTTTGATGATCGTACTTAAAAATAATAGCTGATGTTGATGTTCAAATTGGTAGTCAAAAGCTGTCTATTTTATTTATTAAATTATTCTATTGTTTTATAAACTGCGTACATATTTTGTCGAATCAGCCTGTACTTAAGACTACCTCATCAGATTAAAGATTTACTATAATAGAATAATCAAAATTGTAAAACTAAAACTTGTCTTTTTTAAGAAGTGAGTCATTCTTATTGCAGCCTATGTTTATAGCACATCCATAATATCTAAATGAATAATAAAATGTATAAAATTCCGCATACCACGCCGATGTATGTAAGTACACGAATACAAAGCGACAGAGTAGTACAATGAACATTTTCTTGTACACGAAGGGTGACAGTAAAACGAGAAGTAACACCGGACGGTGTCATAGCACAGTTACAAATATCATCGGCGGAGGCGTCGGACAGCGGAGCGTATTTTTGTCAGGCGAGTAATCTGTACGGTCGAGATCAACAGCTGGTGCAACTCCTCGTACAAGGTACAATTAATCCGTCGATGAAAAAGTCCATGTGAAAACGGCTCGTACAAGAACGGAATGTTGCGTTCTGTTTCAGAACCACCTCAGCCACCGAATTCCCTGGAAACTGCCATGGTTGCCAGTCGAAGCATCAACGTTAAGTGGCAACACAAATCCCAAGACACCAGCGAGGTTACCAAATACATTCTTCAGTACAAAGAAGGCGATGGTAAATATTTTTTTTATGGTGTTAATATTTTTATTGTTAATTTGATTTAAACGTATACTTTCTTATTTGAAATTTTCAAATTTTCAAACTTTTAAATTTAGATATTTAGATGTTTATAAGTTCAAAAGTTTTTGATTCCACTTCAGTTAAATTCCTAAGGCAAAAAATATTCTGTAGCACAAACTTCCTGTTCACAAACTTAGTTCACCTCTCATCCGACCTAGGGCCATATAGCGAGACTCCACCATATCACACTGCACCAATCCCTGTCATTGATTCTAACAGCTTTTTCTGTCGAAACAGGCGGTATGTGGCAGCAACAAGAATTTACTGGTCCACCATTACCATATGCTGCCCTGATAGACGAACTGAAACCAGCGACCAGATACACGATCCGCGTGATCGCGGAAGGACCAGCTGGCCGATCGGTACCATCGGCCGAACTGATTGTCCGAACCGAACCACAAAGACCTGCTGGACCTCCGATTAATCTTGCAGCCAGGGCTCTGTCCTCCTCTGAAATTTTAATCACTTGGTCGCCACCGTTGCCTGAACTCCGACACGGTGACATCCAGGGATTCAACGTCGGCTATAGAGAAACGAGGTAGAAACTTCGACGATCGATCTTGAAGCAACTAACAATAAGTCTTCATCCCAAAGTTGCAAAACATATAGTATAAAAAATGTTTAAATTATAAATTTAAACTTTGTTCAGTAAATTTAAAAATGTAGAAAGTTGGAGACTGTATTCCCTCTGGTTGTGGAAAGTGTAAAAATTGTACCAGGAGTAGTGTGCAGGGATAGTTGATCTACTCATCATTGGTTTATAACAAAATAATCCCATAAAAGAAATACAATTTCTATGATCGTCTGACTACGCCATAATCCAGAATTTAATTATAGAAATAGTTCGGAACGCACTTAACAGCTCAAGTTCAGAACTCCATTACGTTAGGAATCTTCTTTCAGTTCCGCAAATCCCTCGTACAACTTTAGCTCCGTGTCCGGGGACGGAGAAGAAGGGGGCGCAGAACTTCGACTAACAGGTCTTCGACCCTACACAAAGTACACTTTGGTGGTTCAGGCGTATAATCAAGTTGGATCTGGACCACTTTCAGAGCCTTTGCTTACACAGACGCTCGAAGACGGTAAGAGATATTCCGGAGAATACGAATTACGCAAAAGTTTGAAATATGCAAAAACTTCATGAATTACTGTCGATAGAATATTGATGAGGAAATTTCTTCAGTTCCCAGCATGCCACCGGAGGACGTCAGATGCGCTGCATTGACATCGCAGTCTCTTCAGGTGTCTTGGCAACCGCCTCCTAATACGCACAGTAACGGCATCATTCAGGGATATAAATTGCATTATGAACCTATCTTGGCTGACATTTGGCGTAGTGTTGATGAAATGGAAGTGAGTGTGATTCAATAATTTGTAGTTCTTAGATAGTTTGTTAAGGGTTCTTTATTGAGTGGTTTGTTTTAGGTACGAAAGACTAGTGCGTTGACTACTGTGCTGACGGGGCTGAGGAAGTATACGAATTATACTATTCAAGTGTTAGCGTTCACAAGGGTTGGTGATGGGGTGCCTACTACTGTCACTTACTGTCAGACTGAAGAGGATGGTAAAATTTCTGTTTATTGTATTAGACCGAATTCCTATATTCCCAAATTCCTATATCTCCAAATCCATATCTCCCAGATCCCTGTGGCCCTAGAATACTACATCCACCTGTATCTTCCGAATCCTACACGTTGTAATTCCTAGATCCCCAAGTCTCTACATCCCCAAATCACTCTGACCCCAAATCCATGCATCCCCAAATCCATGCATTCCCAAATCCATGCATTCCCAAATCCATGCATTCACAAGTCCATGCATCCCGAAATCCATGCATTCCCACATCCATGCATCCCCGAATCCATGCATCCCCAAATCCATGGATCCTTAAATCCATGCATCCCCAAATCCATGCATCTCCAAATCCATGCATCTCCAAATCCATGCATTCCCGAATCCATGCATCCCGGAATCCATGCATCCCCAAATCCATGGATCCTCAAATCCATGCATCCCCAAATCCATGCATCCCCATATCCATGGATCCTCAAATCCATGCATCCCCAAATCCATGCATTTCCAAATCCATGCATCCCCAAATCCATGGATCCTCAAATCCTTACATTCCCAAATCCATGCATCCTCAAATCCTTACATTCCCAAATCCCTGTGTCCTGAATTCCTTACAACACCGAATACTTGCATCCTCAATTCCTACATCCCTAAATCTCTACATCCACAAATTTCTATAACCTTAAATCTCCACATCACTAAATCTTTACCTGTAAATAACCTTGATAAATCTTTGCAGTGCCAGGAAGTCCAGCAGACATCAAAGTGGTGGTCAGTTCCCCACAAGCCCTCTTCATCTCCTGGCTCCCACCCCTCGAGCCGAACGGAATAATTACGAAATACAACCTCTACACAAGGTACCAGTTTCACTTCATCGACCACGTTTCTGCAGTTTAATCACTGTGGAAATTGTGGTTGTTTCACAGGGTCGTAGATGGGCGGGAGGAGCTCAATCACGGTAAAAGAACACTGCCAGCCACGAACACGTATTTCGAGGCCACCGATTTGCAACAACACGTAGAATATCAGTTTTGGGTGACCGGTAGCACCCGAGTAGGCGAAGGTCAGAGTTCCAGGGTGGCTGCACAGGTACCCACTAATCGGGTACCAGCGAGAATCACCTCGTTCGGAGGTCACGTAGTGAGACCTTGGAGAGGATCTGCTACTTTAGCTTGCAACGCGGTTGGTGACCCTACCAGGGAGTGGTACAAAGGTGCAGCCGAACAAATTCGCACGGACACCACCAGAAATATACAGATCTTACCGTCGGGAGAACTTGTGTTATCTAATTTGCAATCGCAAGATGGCGGTAACTACACTTGTCAGGTGGAGAACGCGCAAGGGAGCGACAAGCTGCATTACACTTTAACCGTGCAGGGTGAGATTTGAAGTTCCTCATGATTTATATCGATAGTTCTGGTAAATCGTTATTTAAATACTATATTTCTCATAGTACCACCGAATGCGCCTGTTCTTTACGTAACGAGTTCCACGTCCAGCAGTATTTTACTGCACTGGAAACCTGGACATTCTGGAGGTGCTCCGCTCACTGGGTACACGCTGCATTATAGAACCACCCATGGCAATCTGGACGAACTACAGTTGTCTCGTCACGCAACGAGCCATGAGTTAAAGGTACGCAAAACAATTTCATAAAGATAGTCTATCAAAATATCCTACATCGACTGTTACATTCAATGCATTTTTAGGGATTACTATGTGGAAACACGTATCAGTTATACCTGACGTCTCACAACAAAATCGGGAGCAGTCCATCATCTCCCGTCCTTTCGGTCCGAACTCAAGGTCAGGCTCCAGGAATACCTCCCGCAGCCGCTTTCCTCAGTCCAAACTCCACCACGCTTGTCCTCCGACTCCACGTATGGCCCGACAACGGTTGTCCCATCCTCTACTTCGTCATCCAATACAGACCCATCAACGAGTTCCACTGGACGCTGGTATCAAACAGCGTCAAAATGCAGCGACGGTTCGTCGTGACGAACTTGCAACCCAGCTCCGTTTATCAGCTGAAGGTCGAGGCTCATAACGTGGCTGGTAGCAACCAGGCGGAGTTCACGTTCGTAACGTTGACGAAGGAAGGCGGTAAGCTTGAGTGCATAAACGAACCAGCCAGGTTGAATGATATGGGAACGCGTGTCTGTTAGTCTGGTGTTCGTTTTCGAATTGAAACAAGTATATCCAAAAGCACTGTGTTCCTGAAACGTTGCAGAACCGCCGCCCCCAGAACTGTCGAAACGCGGGATCACGTCGGCCGTGCCGTTTTACGCGGACGTGAAGGTGATGCTGCCTCTGATCGCGGCCACCATTGCTTTACTCGTCGCTGTGGTGATCGTGGCTCTTCGTTGGCGAAGCAGTAAGTCGTATTGTCCATTAATTACACGTGGGATGTAGGGAGACGGAGACATAAGCACATACGGGGATGTGGGAGTTGAGGAATGATGGGATCTATGGGTGAAGGAATATGGGGATGTTAGGATCAGGGGATGTGGGAAACTGGAGATGGATTTGGGGAAGTGGTAGCATTGAAGTGTAGGGATTTTGGGAGTTAGAGATATTAGGGTTGAAGAGTTTTAGGACATAGAAGTTTTAGGATCTGGAGTCAGGACATAGAGATATCAGATATTGGGACCAAGACTTATCGGGTTTAGGGGTGTTGGGACGCCAACATAAGGATTTGGAAATGTGAGAGTAGGTATGGGTACATATGGCAACATTGAATATAGAGATACATTACCTAGAATTGCAAAGGTCAAGTAGACCATCATCACATGGGGGCCCATATATATGATAATCTGTAAATACAACATCCAGGAGCGTTAGAGTTTTCATAACACACCATATAGCTTACATGTATCCTCTAAACATACACTCTTGCAAAGATCATTTCAAACATAATCATTCATTTTGTACATAAAAAATCATCATAAGGGACTAACCCTAAGCATCCGAAATTAGCATTATCATAATGATCACACATTGAACACACACATTTTGTTCGATTCGTATATCTCAGGATATTTAGGAGAGAGAATGCAACGTCCCATGAAAGAGACTCAGGAGAATCAACAGAATGCAGAAACCCAAAGGGAACGTTACTACGCGACGATACACAAGGTGGCGTTGCAACAGGCAGCGAATACGGGCGCAGGGCCCGACAAGATTCCAGGTGAACCTTTGTTACGATACGGACGACAGCCAGGTTTGGTACCATAATTGTTGTTCAGGTAAAAAGTCGCACGCGTAGCGCTGTTCACGACGGGAATGGACAGACCCGTTAGCGATCGAAGTTCACGAGCAAAGGTGGATTATTTTCTAACATCTTCCATCGACTCATCGTAGATTCATTTATCGTCTGTTTATTTTTTCGTTGCTATTTTCATGTGATCATCGTTGAGTGTCACGTTGAATGTTTTATCATGCATCGCTTTTGTCTCCATTCATCATTTTCCATAACTCCTTAGCAATAGCATTCCCGTTAAACTCCGGAGATTCGAACAAATAGAAGCTTGTAGTATATACAGTGTAAAATAGCGGAGAATATTATGATACTTGAAATAATTGACAAGTATGTACTCGTAATATTCTCCTAGAGTATTTGTCGTTGAAAATCTCAAGTTTTCATGCTTTACGTCAGTGCTGTCTTGATGTGTATTCGTAAACTCTGTTACATGTATGTTTATGATTAACCAATCTGTTAAGAAGCTGGTTCAGACAGCAGTGATATCGAATCGAAAATAATTGAAATAGAGTATCGTGAGACGCGTTATAGAGGTGAAAATCGATCGACAGCTAAACAATTCATCCCGACGCGATTTGAAAGGTAGGCAATGCCTCTGGTGGGTTACAGAGACAGCGGAGGACATCTCGCCGTACGCTACGTTCCAGCTTTCGGAGGGTGGCGGGGGAAGCCTGGCAGGGTTGGGAGGGCTGGGAGGACTGGGAAGCGCGGCGGAAGCTTCAGCGGCCGGTCTCCACCCGAACAATACGCTTCTACACAGTTTCATGTATCACGAGCACGCGATGACCGAAGGCTGCGCAAGCCCTCCACCTGCCGCGACGGTAGGTCATCACATTTTCTTCCATTTTATACTCTTGGCACTGCAAATACAATCCCAATCAAATCCCTACTTAAAAGTCCTGAAATGTTACACTTCAACGATTGTGCAAATTTTACTTTGCACCACTAGCGAGAAAAAATATCTCGAGGCGACATCTAGTGGACGTCGCTCGAATTAAGTCGTCCATGAACACTTTCCCTCACTTATTAACTGCTTATAAAACCTTGCAACTCGCTTACTAACTGCTTATAAAACCAAAAAGAGATACATATTCCGTAAATTCTTATTACAGAGCATGAAGAGCGTCTCTTCGAGGAGACGGCAGCAGAGAAAGCAACAAACTCCGGGCGACGTCGAGAGCGACGAGAGCGAGTCTGACCCGGATCAACTGACGAGCTCTCGCACGGAGTCTTCCAACCAGCTGGACGCTGGCAAACTCAAACACAGTGCGTTTGTTATACAATTCAAGATTTAGGTACTTCAATCATGTAGTATTTGATAAATGTTTTTTCAGTTCGAGCCGTTTCAGACTTCATTTACCACGGTACGTCGAGCACTTCTTCAGACATCTCACCCATGTCAGAGCAGAAGTCTCTTCCTCGAAGAGGACGATCTAGGTAAGCTAAGGACTCATGGTCACGTTCATAACATTATTCATAATGTTCATTATCATTATTCTTTACATTCATTAACATTATTCATAATATAGACTAGTTGACATCATTCATTAGACATTTATGGATAAGATGAGCATTTACGAGATCATATTCAAGGAAGATATTTAGATCATCGTATTCAGACAAAATGATTACTTACATACAAGTTCATCTTTTTCTAAAGAAAATCAGTATCTATAAACATCATCATCATTTACAGACACGGTCATAATTTACAAATAAAGTCATCCATTCCATGATCATTATTTATCCACAAGGTCATCGTTGCAAACATGATCATCCTCTAAGAACAAGATTATCGTTTACCAATGAGATCATCATTTATAAATAAGATCATTTACAGACATAATCATCATTTATCAAGAAGGTTGTCATTTATAAAAAAGATGATTATTTACAAAAAAAAGATGATCATTTGACCATTTTGAAGGAAGGTGATCATGTAGAAATAGGATGACGATAAAGAAAGAAGAATTCACGTTCATGGTTCGCTGTAGTAAGTTGATACGTTTGGCTGTCCCGTAAGATGGCATGTTCCCAGCAGGAGCTCCCTACGTACGCTGCTGCCACCGATCTCGGTCGCGGAGACGACGTTCGTAGGAGGTAATCAGGGGAACGTAGTTCCGGGGAACGGCGACCGTACCGACCGGCCGGAGCTCAGCGAGGCAGAGTGCGACATCGACTCCTTGAAGAAGCTGAAACTAGGCCTGAGGAGCTCGCTATGGTCAAGGCCGAGCACCCAAAATAATCCTTCCTCCGACTATTCCATCGCCGTTTAATTCGTTCTTTATCTTCTGTCCCGTGTGCCTCCTCCGTTTCCCGTGTGTCCACGGTAGGCCAAGTATCTTCTTCCTTCCCGTTTCTTCCCCATGGTCCAAAACAGTTTAGGTAAACGAATCCTTCTATCTGGTGTCCCGTCGACGCTATCGACGCGGTTAGATAAAAGACAGAAAGACAGGACGCGTGTCCGCTTCCCTCTTTTCTCTCTGTCGATTATAGATGAAAATTAAAGAATTATATTCGTTGCTAGGGATCGGCAGGTGACTCGGATCGTGGATCACGGAGAGAGATCGATGGTCGATGGGTACCTGAATTTATGGGCTGGTTTTGGGACTTGGGGGTATGTTTTTGAGTTAGGGAAGTGGGGAAGTGGGAATTTGAGGATTTGGGGACTTAGGGATTTGGGGGTTTGGGGATTTAAGGGTGATGGGATATTGGGATTTGAGGATTCCAGAGTTTAGGAATTCGACAGTTTTTAAATTAGGAAATTTGGGGGTTTGAGGGGTGGAAACTTGGGAATTTGGGGATTTGGGGACTTAGGGATTTAAGGGTGATGGAACAGTGGGATTTGAGGATTCCAGAGTTTAGGAATTCGACAGTTTTTAAATTAGGAAATTTGGGGGTTTGAGGGGTGGAAACTTGGGAATTTAGGAATTTGAGAAGTAGGAACTTGAGAATTTGGGAATTTAGGGACGGGATGTCGGGATTCAGGGATTTAGGAGTTTAGGAATTTGAAAGTTTTAAAATTAGAAAATTTGGGAATTTAGAAGTTTTTAAATTAGAGGATTTGGAAATGTTGAGGTATGGGAAGTAGGAATTTACTTAGAAAAATCGGGAACTTGGAATTTGGGGATTTAGAAATTTAAGAATTAGAAGATTAAGGAAATTCAAGGATTTCAATATTCAGAAATCCATAATATTAGGAAATTGAAGATTTGGAAATATAGAAACTTATGAACCACAAAATCCCAAAATTAAAAATTCAAATATTTAAATTTGAAAATTTACAAAAAAACTTATTTTTAAATTTTCAAATTTGAAACTTGAGAAGTTTCTAAATTTCTAATATAGTATATGAGATATTTTGAAGTGAGTAAATAATCGCGATACTCCATTGTGGACCTGAAAGGTAGACAACGCCTCAACCTAACCTAACCGTAATTTGAGGTAGCCATGGATCTGCAGTAATTCTCTCTTCGTGATCTACGAAATAACGAGATATTACATCCGTGAGTGAGTGCAGGTGACGAGCGAATGTTCAAAGATTGAATGAATTAATCGCGTGTGTAGGAGTGCGTGCCAAACGACAATTTGCTCAGACCGCTGCGACTCGTTTGCTGGCGGGCGACCCATTCGAGACCAAAGACTTAATCGAACGAACAGAGCACGGGAAAGTCCTTCGAGTACCTGCTCGTCATGGAAAACGACGCCATGTCATTAAATTAATCGAGAAAGTTTCCTCTGAAATGTCAAACAACTGTTTTAAACCATCTCTAAACACCTCATCATTTTTATATTAACGCTAGAACCATCTGCGTTAAATGAACAATTATTTTAAAATTGAAAATTAAATGAGAAAATAAATGAGTAAAAGTAAGTATAGAAAGTAAAGAGTAAGAATACATAAAAAAATAGGAAGAAGTAAATAAGTGGAAAGAAATAAATGAAAAGTAAAAATAAATGAGTGGAAAAGTAAATATCAAAGCATCTAACAAACATTACCTTCTTTTTTTAAACAAAATTTCGAAAAAGAAAGAAGAACAACAAATTTTGTAATATAAAACAAATTTTGTAATAAATATCCTTTGTATAAAGTAACCTGAAGCCGCCATTTTGACTAGTTGGTTCTAGCGTTAACCATTTGAAGAGAAATAAAATTGCACGTACCGAAAAGGTAAACGATTCAGAAACGTTTGCTCGATATCAAGGAATTTAATTGTTACGCAATTAATTACCACGAACCGGATATCGAGTCACTCGATGCAAACTGGGAACATTTATTTTAGTCACGCTGTCTAACCTATACGACTCGTTCTTTCATTCTAGACAAGTCCGTTGTTATTTTTTGCAGCTGCGTTCCTCACTTGTTGCGACACTTTGTGTGTAATTCTGAAGTCCAATCTAATAGTATTTCTATTTGGGGTTTTATTTTTGTTTTGGTCCAAATGTGCTAAGATTTTAAACTTGCATTGTTTTCTAATTGTGAGACGTGGAACTTCCTGAGTTCTAAAGTTTCGGTCCTGACATTTTGACATGTAGAAGTTCTGAACTTCGTCTTGTAGTTTTGAAGGTCTAAGGAGTTGAAGTCTAAAGATCTCGCGATCCCAAAAGTTTTAGACGTTCAATATACAAAAATTGTGAAGATCTGAAGTCCTATAGGAATAGATCTTTAAAATTCTATAATTTTAAATTTCCAAAGTTGCTCAATCTCAAAATTGCAAAATGACAATAGGTAAAAATTCCTGTGACCCAAAATTTTAAGAGTTCTAAGATTCCTACGTCTCAACATTTCTAGGTCCCAAATTTCCTATATCCCAAAATTGCTATACCACAAGTTTCCTATATCCCACATTTTCTAAGTCCCAAAATTCCTATACTCCACATTTCCTATATCCCAAAATTCCTATACTCCACATTTCCTATGTCCCAAATTTCCTATACCCCACATTTCCTATATCTCAAAATTCCTATACCCCACATTTCCTATATCCCAAAATTCCTATACTCCATATTTCCTATATGCCAAAATTCCTATATTCCACATTTCCTATATCTCAAAATTCCTATACTCCACATTTCCTATATCCCAAAATTCCTCTACCCCAAATTCCCTATATCCCAAAATTCCTATCTCCCAAATTTCCTATATCCCAAAGTTCCTATCTCCCAAATTTCCTACGTCCCCCAGTACAAACCCCTAAAACCCCAAAATCCCAAATAACCAATCTCCCAAAATTCCACCCCCCCCAAAATCCCAAATAACCAAACTCCCAAAATTCCACCCCCCAAAATCCCGAATAACCAAACTCCCAAAATTCCACCCCCCCCAAAATCCCCAAATTTCCCACATCTCCAAATCCCTATACAAAACCATATCACCCTACAATTTACATAACTCCAGAACAAAACCCGTAAAAAGTATGGTCGTCGTTTTTCATGATCGTGCCGTGCTCACCTGTGTCCAGTGCGTGCGTGGTATTAGAATCGGGATGAGAGTACGAAGACGAGTGCCGATTTGGCCGTTTTACGCATCTATTAGAAGTATTCGTGGAGCGTGTTAAGACGACGACGAGCGATATCGTCCACGAGACGTATCGTCGAAGGTTGGGCTCTGTTGCATTGTAAAGTTTATACGTACGTCTAACACCGTTGATTACTTTAAGTCCATTATTAATCCTAAGACTTCTAAGTAAGGCATTATTTCCGTGCGTGCCCCGGACGCACGTTCCTCTCCCGCTCTGTACATTTTTGCCGTGCCGACGAAATGCTACGTCGACGTTGGCGTCACTTTCGACGCCGCGATTCATCGTTTACACCGACATCCCTCTTCGTATGTCGCGCACACGTTAATTAATCTTAAGACCCGCGTGCGTAACATCGCGATCATTCTCTGATCATTCTCTGATTTCATTGATACATTCGAATATTGGGTCGCTGAGAGTAAATCTTGTCAAGAATTTTTTTTAATAAACAACGATCTATAGAATAAACATATCGTCACGAACGAATTATGATTTCAGACTAAATAACTTGATTTCAATTTGTGCCATGAAGTGGGAGATGAATGTGTTATTTGTCAAGATTTACACTGAACGATCCGGTGTTTAAAAAGCGTGCATGAGCTGTTAATCGTTTGCAATCGTTGAACCTGCTGCCGGCGCCATGACGGCAGGCGATGACTGACACGTTATTTAAAATGTTTTCGCAATCGTTCAGAAGCGTATGAGCTTGATTAAAAAAGAAAGAATGAGCATCGACCGTGCTCGAGCGACGAATTCGAGCGTTCCCTCAGACTGATTTCGAAAGTAAAAATAACTTTAGTTTAGAATCCGAACGCACACGTTCGTATCGTGTTCCACGAGTTCCAATTCTTCCACGACACTGCCATTTCGCAGACTCGAACGTGCCAAATCGATGGCCGACCTCCTATTTCCGGGAAAGATAATAATTGTTACGCGATTTTTCTCTTACCGTTAGCAAGCTTTTCCACGTGTTTCTAGGATTAAAAAAAGAGCGTCTTTTCGATAAACTTTACGGTCGATGACCTTTTTGATGAATTTCACACCTAAGTTCCAGGAGAGTGCGCGACACTGCGAAGACGAGGGCATAGGTATACGTATATATATATAAATTTATATAAATATATATATGTACTTAAAAGCGCGTGTAAGCGCACACATACGATACATATATATGAATGTATATACGAGAAAGCACGTCAATCAAACTCGTAGAGTTCGATTAATTTGTTAAACCCTTTTTCGGGATGCGGGTATCGTTTATCGTAACGATAACAGTTTTGTACATTTTTTCTTATGTCACCGACCGACTAACGTCCGATAAACGAGGACTGCATACATTTTATCCGGATTCTTTCGATATCCGATTGTTTTCGCTTCTGGGAATCTCTGGCTTCCGGTTAAACTCTCTTTGCATTCCTCTTTACTCTCTGTCGAATTCTTAAATTTTCTAGGGAATTTGGGATTCATTTAAAACTTCTACATTTCTTCTACAATTCACCTAGGGTGTTTTTTCACTCTCTGTAGAATTCTAAGATTTACTAGGGAATTTGCAATTCATTTAAAACTTCTAAGTTCTTCCTACAATTCCCATAGAGTGTTTCTTGGCGCTCTGTAGAATTCTAAAATTTCCTAGAGAACTTTGGGATTCATTTAAAGCTTCTAAATTCTTCCTACAATTCCCCTAGGGTGTTCCTTGATTTTTTGTATAAGTCTGAAATTTCCTAGGGAACTTCGGAATTCATCTAAAGCCTCTAAGTTCTTCCTACAATTCTCGCAGGGTGTTTCTTCACTCTCTGTAGAATCCTAAAATTTCCTAGGGAATTTGGGATTCATCTAAAGCTTCTAAATTCTTCCTACAATTCCCCTAAGGTGTTCCTTCATTCTTGGTATAATTATAAAATTTCCTAGGAAATTTGGAATTCATCTTAAACTTCAAAGTTCTTCCTACAATTCCCCTAGGATGTTCCTTGATTTTTTGTATAATTTTAAAATTTCCTAAGGAACTTTGGGATTCATCTGAAGCTTCTAAGTTCTTCCCACAATTCCGCTAGAGTATCCTTTGATTTTTTGTATAATTTTAAAATTTCCTAAGGAACTTTGGGATTCATCTGAAGCTTCTAAGTTCTTCCCACAGTTTCCCTAGAATATCCTTTGATTCTTTGTATAATTTTGTAATTTCCCTAGAAAATTTAAGGTTCCAAATTTTTCTACAATATCTAAACTCTTCCTACAATCCAATATTTCCAAGCTCAAAATTTTCTAAGCTTCCCTAAATTTTTCTCGAGTTTGGTATAACTAAAATAAATGAGTTACCGTGTTTTTGTGGTAATGTAACTTTGTTTCTACTGCGAGAAGCCAGAAATTCTTGGGACTCTACTGCCAATCATTTTCTCTCCGTTAATCGTTGGATCGAACGATCGAGCCCCACGATGCTACGAACGGTACGTTTTAATTAAAGCGGTGACGTCACTTGGAACATCTCGAAATACATTGCACGCATCGCGTTGCACTCGCAATGCACGTAATCGGGCGTACAAGAGAAAAAAGAAAGAAGTTAATTACCGAACGACAGAAAATCCACGAGCATCGAGGTTTCACGCGAATAAATTCCGACGATGTAAAGATTGTAAAATTGTAATTTCAAGCAACGAATCGTGAGTTTGCAAAGATGGACACGAAAAAAGATCGAGAAATTTACACTAAGAAAGACAGACTCGTTGGATCCATTTACCGGTGTTACACGGTGTTTGTTAATTAAGTTCCCTTTGGGTTTGTATGCGGAACCGCGTTTATTTTCAGTCAAGTCAGTATTTGAAGTTACGTCACCGATTTGACCGCGTTTGCGAACGAACGAAGGCGTGGGGAGTGAGCAAATCAAACGAACAATTATTACTGTAACTACTATTAGCATCGTTGTAAAAAAATACAATAATAAAAGATGAGAGATAAGAAAAGCGAGGAAACAGAAATCGTGTGAATGTGAATAGCGTGTTTGTGTAGACCCTGAAAATCTTGTAGCATTTCTTTCATTTTTATTTCTATGATCGCGAAAATTAAGTGGCACAACAGTTCAAGGTTCAACTATATTCTCAGTATGTTGACAGGAGCGAAAAATTGTTGGATCGAGAGATCGACCCAGATCACTCGATCGTTTCAAATCAGTGTTGATCGATTCGATCAATCCTGATTTCATTACATAAGTCTGCACATCTTGAAGCATTAGGCAACTTTTGGGTGGACCCAATTTGATAAGATTGCAAAATTTCAAGTTGTTAAAGCTACTAAATTTTTATTTCGTGAATTTTGAAATTCTCGATCGTTTGAACATCGAAATTTTTAAGTTCAATTAGCATGATTTTTCCAAACACCCAAACTCCTAAAAAATCGATCTGAATTTGATATAGTTCAAGTACACAAGCCCAAATAATAGTTACAAATGTAATTTAATAGAAAACGTACAATAAAGACATACTGAGGACAGAATTTGATATTGAAAGAATTCTCAACTAATATCCAGTCAATTCGGCGAAGGTGGAGTCCATGTCGTCGCAGATGTATTTGTATTTTTCTTTTTCCCTGAACAGGAAATCTACAAACCACAAGTGATGCATTAGAATGTCTTCTTAAATAAATTTGTTATTAATCAAAAATGTGAAACGTCAGATTAAGTACCTTCTCTCGCGTCCAGTTCCTTGGAGAATACTTTAACCATCTTTTCTGCGATGATAGCTCGCTTCTCTGCAGTTTTTAATTTCACCTTCAAGTCTTTTAGTTGAGCTTTAAATTCTTCCACCCTTTGATTGGCCTATAATTATAAAAACCATCAAATCACATGCAAGTTTTATCGAAAAAATTACTGACTACAGTAGAAGTGGAAATATGTGGTAAGACTGTAATGGTAACTAAAGGTGAGTCTCGTTATATTTCCACGCATGAAGGTACAGTAGTAAACTTTATAGAATCAGTAATATATTGTGGTGATGAAAAATACTTTTCTTTTAATATTGCTACGTCTATCACCTGTCTATAGATGGTGGAAGAAAGTAATTAGTATGTATAGAAATTTGTACAAAGGCAATATAACGTGAGTCCACACAACATCTTTTTAATCTAACTTTGTAATCTCACCCCTATAATATTCACCATGTTATTAATACAAATTATTAAACTAACAAAATACCTTTTCTTCCGACACTTCCAAAGATTTCAATATATTGCCCACAATGAACAGTTCATCCTCCCGTTCCGTGATCTTCCTACAAATCACACATCCTCTAAACAAAAACTTTCTAAAAATTACCCATAAACAAAGTTCTATAATTCCATAATTACATACGCTTCGCTAGATTTCACCCTCTCCTCAGCAGCCTCTAATTCATCCTCTACAAAGGCTAATTTTCGAGAAATCTCGTCCGACTTTGTATCAGCATCTTCGGCGATAAGTCTCGCTTCTTTCAGCTGAGCCATTAGTTGATCCATTCTCTCCTCGTCTTGTTTGCTCCTGTTTTCCAAAACTTTGCAGATACTACGAAAGAGGAACAATGACTCTCGTCAAGACAAAACGTCGAAACGTTGGAAGCGTTTCTTTGATTAAAAACGAACCGTTTTGCATCCTCCGCCGTTTCCATTGCCTGCGCGAGCTTTGTTTGCGCCGTCAGACGACGTTCTTCAGACTTTTCTAGGTTCTGCAGGCACTGCTGCATCTTTCTGTTCAAAACTGCCAACTCCGACTGTGTCTGTCCTCGGCGGGCAAAAAGAGGAGATATGTAGGCTTCAAAAGGGAGATTTGCATTTTTGTTTATTTCAGGATTTGGGGTTTGGAGTTTGGGGATTTGGGGATTTGGGGATTTGGGGATTTGGGGATTTGGTGGTTTGAAGATTTGGGGATTTGGGAACTTGGAGATTTGGAGATTTGAGAATTTGGAGAGATGGGAATTTGGAGAGTTGGAAATTTGGAGAATTGGGAATTTGGAGAGATGGGAATTTGGAGAGATGGAAATTTGGGGAGTTGGAAATTTGGAGAGATGGGAATTTGGAGAGTTGGGAATTTGGAGAGATGGGAATTTGGAGAGATGGAAATTTGGGGAGTTGGAAATTTGGAGAGATGGGAATTTGGAGAGTTGGAAATTTCGATAGTTGGGAATTTGGAGAGATGGGAATTTGAAGTGATGGGAATTTGGAGAGATCGGAATTTGGAGAGTTGGAAATTTGGAGAGATGGGAATTTGGAGAGTTGGAAATTTGGAGAGTTGGAAATTTGGAGAGTTGGGTATTTGGAGAGTTGGGAATTTGAAGTGATGGGAATTTGGAGAGATCGGAATTTGGAGAGTTGGAAATTTGGAGAATTGGGAATTTGGAGAGATGGGAATTTGAAGTGATGGGAATTTGGAGAGATCGGAATTTGGAGAGTTGGAAATTTGGAGAATTGGGAATTTGGAGAGATGGGAATTTGAAGTGATGGGAATTTGGAGAGATCGGAATTTGGAGAGTTGGAAATTTGGAGAATTGGGAATTTGGAGAGATGGGAATTTGGAGAGATGGAAATTTGGGGAGTTGGAAATTTGGAGAGATGGGAATTTGGAGAGATGGAAATTTGGGGAGTTGGAAATTTGGAGAGATGGGAATTTGGAGAGATGGAAATTTGGGGAGTTGGAAATTTGGAGAGATGGGAATTTGGAGAGATGGAAATTTGGGGAGTTGGAAATTTGGAGAGATGGGAATTTGGAGAGATGGAAATTTGGGGAGTTGGAAATTTGGAGAGATGGGAATTTGGAGAGATGGAAATTTGGGGAGTTGGAAATTTGGAGAGATGGGAATTTGGAGAGATGGAAATTTGGGGAGTTGGAAATTTGGAGAGATGGGAATTTGGAGAGATGGAAATTTGGGGAGTTGGAAATTTGGAGAGATGGGAATTTGGAGAGATGGAAATTTGGGGAGTTGGAAATTTGGAGAGATGGGAATTTGGAGAGATGGAAATTTGGGGAGTTGGAAATTTGGAGAGATGGGAATTTGGAGAGATGGAAATTTGGGGAGTTGGAAATTTGGAGAGATGGGAATTTGGAGAGTTGGAAATTTGGAGAGTTGGAAATTTGGAGAAATGGAAATTTGGAGAGATGGAAATTTGGAAAGTTGGAAACTTGGAGAGTTGAAAATTTGCAGAGTTGTGAATTTGGAGAATTTTTAAATATGAAAATTTGAAATTCGTTAATTTGGGAATATAAGAATCCAGAAATTTACCTAAAGGTAGTGCACCCCCATTATCAACTAATCAAATATACGTTTCATCATCTGAAATGACTTAATATAAAAAAACAAATAACCATGAAAAATGAACAAAATACCAACCACGATATACACTCTCTCTTTCTGTTCAAGATCCCTATTCGACTTCTCCAATTGAGCCTTGCTCAGTTCCAAATCGCGTTCCATCTGCACCAGCTTCTTGGCCAGTTCCCGGACCTCATCCCTGAGCTTCTCCTCTCGTCGATTCGCCTCTTTCGCCTGTTGATCGCACATATCGGCCCTGTCCATCGCCAGATCTTTCTCGATCTTCAGGGTTTGCAGGCGTTTCTTGATCGCGTTCATAATTTCGACTTACGCGAAACTATGAAAAATATATTAGATAAACCTTACTATTATAAATCACCCCCTTCTTATGATGTCTGTCCTTTAAAACCAGAATATTATTTCATATTAACATAATTCGAAAAGAATATCAAAATAATGATACTACTAAATAAATAAATAAATAATTGATATTACTACTATGTATTTATATAAATTTCGAAGTTGTAATAAAATAAACTTGATAACTTTTGTTTTATGTGAAAAGAGAACAAACGTTGCAGATAATCGGTAATAAAATATATCATCAAATTAAAATTATAAAATCTATCATCTAATATAGATTGATATTTTTTAAAAGAAGGGCGAGGAATTTTGAAATATTTGAATTTACGTCAAATTTCCTTAAGGTTAAAGCACTTTCTCGCTGCCTTGATAATTCACTTTCGACGACGTTAATAGATTCGATACACTTGAACACTTTACATTAAACGTGTCTCGACCTACTCATGAAAGAAATACGATCTTACATATTACTAGTTTAAAAACAAAATTCGTATAGACGAAATTCTACGGTCTTTCAAAGCAAAGCTCGCGGGTTACTGCACTCGGTGACCGGCGAGGACAATGCTTTATAGACTCAAAGAAATGCAAAAGAACCTAACAGTCCGTTTCTTTAGTTAGACGCAAACGAATTCCTCGACTTCTCCAGACGTTTATACTCTCTTTCCAATCGCTCGATTGACACAAAGCTGTTGGCTCGTTGTTAACAGGTACATGAATCTCAAAGTAACATTAACTTACAAAATGGGAACATTTTTTAATAAAATATTTATTGAAGTTCGTGTGGTAATTGTTAGTTGTATTTGCAATTGAAATGTAGTTTAAAAAATACTTTTTGAATATTACTTTTATGTTACTTTAATTGTCGAGGAAGTTGAAGACACTCTTTTGCAAATTTTTATGACTAATTTTATAAATTATATGTTTTTTATGTTCTTGTGTTGAATATTATGTTTTAATAGTATTGTATGTTGCAACATTATTATTTTGTAAATGGATAGATACATTTGTGATGGAAAAGAAAGAGTTGCTTCGTTCTGTCTCGCCTCTAGAGCCCCCAACGCAGGAAATTATCAAGCTTTAGTGCAAAGACATACACACAAGCAAGCATCAAGTATCAAAAAATTTCGCAATTGAAATAAACAAGTATCAATACTTATATTCGTAAATACTTATTATATATCCCCAGACCCTCAAATTACCAAGTCTATAAATATTTAAATCTCTAAATTTTTAATTTCGCAACTTACTGAATTCTCAAATCATCAAATTTACAAATGTTTAAATTCTTAAAACTTTCAATTTACTAAATTTCCAAGGTAACAAAATTTTGATAATCTCAAGCTTGCAATTTCATAAGTCTCCAAATTACCAAATTCTAAAATTAAAAAATTTTCAAATATCCCAGTGATCAAATTCCTAAATCCCTAGATCTCCCAATGGTCGGATCTGGAAATCCCTAGATTCCCTAATAGTCTGATCCCTAAATTCCCAAATTCCCAAATTCCCAAATTTCCAAATTTCCAGATTCCCAAATTCCCAAATCCCCAAATCCTCAGATCTCCAGCCCCCCAAATTCCCAAATTCCCAAATCCGCAGATCTCCAACTCCCCAAATTCCCAAATTTCCAAATTTCCAAATTCCCAAATTCCCAAATTTCCAAATTTTCAAATTCCCAAATCCCCAAATCCTCAGATCTCCAACCCCCCAAATTTCCAAATTCCCAAATTCCCAAATTCCCAAATTCCCAAATTTCCAAATTCCCAAATTCCCAAATTCCCAAATTCCCAAATTCTCAAATCCCCAAATCCTCAGATCTCCAACCCCCCAAATTCCCAAATCCTCAGATCCCCAACCCCCCAAATTCTCAAATTTCCAAATTCCCAAATTTCCAAATTCCCAAATTCCCAAATCCCCAAATCCCCAAGTCCTCAAATCCCCAAATCCCCAAATCCCCAAATCCCCAATTAAAAAATAAAAATCGCTAAATAATCACACCACCAATTTTTTAAATACCATTTATTGAAAATACAGATTTAAGATATAATGATAAAAAGGGGTATCTTGCTTGCTTTCGTGTTCGGCAACTCCTCGTCGTTTCTGAAAGAAAAATAACCGATACCATGAATCCTATCGGGAAGATCCTGAAGCAACTAAAGGCCAGTTTTCACCGGTCCCGCAGCGTTAGCGTGGTATCAAGCGAAGCAAAGCGATTGTACAATATTAGCAAACTAGCAGTACGCTCTTTATTCATCGTGTTAATTGCAGAATTCGCGTAGCAAGTTATTCATAAAGCCCCTGAAACTGTTCCACGATACACTATAACGAATGAAGCCAGCGTAGCTGAGGCACAGCCGACCGATGCGAGACGTCCGTTGTTAAATGTAGCGAATTAAGCGGAAGAAGCTCAGAATGGCAAAATAAAAAGGAACTCCGTCCATTCGGTTATTATTAATATCCTGTCATCTCCGCGAACGTGGCGTCCATGTCGTCGCAGACAGCCTTGTACTTCTCCTTTTCTTCTCTGAGTTCGTCTGAAACGAAGAAATTAGGATAATTGTAAATAAATTACTGTAAATAAATTTTTATGATAACTTTGATGTGGTCTTTACCTTCCTTCATGTCGACTTCCTTCAACAGCTTCTTCACCGTCCTCTCAGCAAGAATAGCGCGCTTCTCGGCCGCCCTCAACTTCTTCTTCAGCTCCTTCAGCTGCAGTTTGAAGTCCTCTACTCGTTGATTAGCCTAATCGAACAGGTACTCGTTTTGAAAGTAGAATTACAAGATGACCGATACAGGAAACATACAGGTGATATGTCAAGAAGCTAATGTCTGCAAATTTTTGGTACAAGAGATTTATTTAAATATACCTTTTCTTCGGATACTTCTAAGGATTTCACAATATTCTGCACGATGAACAGCTCATCTTCTCGTTCTATAATTTTCCTGCAAAATTACACAACATATCAACGAAGCGCTATGAAGACGTCAGGAAAGGAGAATGTAACATAATTATACAAACGCTTCGCTGGTCTTCACTCTCTCCTCAGCGCCTTCTAATTCCTCTTCAACGAGCTGCAGCTTCTTCGAGATTTCGTCGGACTTCGCGTCAGCGTCCTCCGCTATTAATCTAGCGTCCTTTAGTTCTTGCATCAACTTCTCCATACGCTCCTCGTCTAGCCGACTTCTGTCTTCTAACACTTTACACATTCTGCAAGAAATCAGCTTTTAACATTTTCCGAATTCCGAAATTTACAGACATCTTGAATTTAATTTTCAAATTAATGTCATACTGTGATATCGCCATGTGTGGTATAATTGCATATGGTATTGTGCGTTGTATCATCACATGTGGTGTTGCCATGTGTGGGATTGTTACACATAGCATCATCACGTATGATATCGTCACACGTAATATAACATGTGTAGTGTTATCACATGTGGAATTGTTACATGTAGTGTTACCACGCGTGGAATTGTTACATATAGTATTACCACGCGTGGAATTGTTACATATAGTATTACCACGCGTGGAATTGTTACATATAGTATTACCACGCGTGGAATTGTTATATGTATTATCTTAACGCGTGGTACCGTCATATGTAGTATCTCCACGCGTGGTATCGTCACATGTGATACTACCACGCGTGACATCGTCACATGTGGTATCTCCACGCGTGATATCGTCACATATGGTATCTCCACGCGTGATATCGTCACATGTGGTATCTCCACGCGTGATATCGTCACACGTGATACTACCACGCGTGATATCGTCACATGTAGTATCTCCACGCGTGGTATCGTCACACGTAATACTACCTCGCGTGATATCGTCACACGTGATACTACCACGCGTGATATCGTCACATGTGATACTACCACGCGTGATATCGTCACATGTGGTATCTCCACGCGTGAAATAATCACACGTAAAATTACCATAGCTAATATCACCACATATATTATTACCACACATGAAATTATCATACATGTTATCTCCACATATGAAATCATCACCCATGACATCACTACGTATAATTCCATATACTCAAAAAATAACAAGAAACCTTCGCGCATCATCAGCAAGTTCTGAGGCCCGTCCAAGCTTCGTCTGAGCAGTGAGACGCAGTTCTTCCTTCTTCGTAAGCGACGCCTCGATCTCCTGCACTCTCTTCGTCAAAGTAGTTCGATTTTGTTCTGCCTATAAATTCGTGCATTATAATCACGTCAAGTTCTCAGCATAAATTTATAATTTCTACGTACCCTGGACCATGATTTTTCACATTGTTCCAAATCAGCCGTAGATCGTTCTAAATTTGCCTTGGCGACTTCGTAATCTCGCTCGAGCTGGGCCAGCTTTTTCTGCAGATCCCTTACTTCGTCGTTCAACTTGTCTGCTCGCATGTTCTCCGATCTCGCTTTACTTTCATTCGTCTCCACAGTCTCGTTCGCGGCGTCCATCTCCTTCTTCAACGTCGCAATCTTCTTCTTAATCGCCTCCATGATGACGATTTGTACTTCTCCTTGTTAACGGTTATCCTTCGTCGACTCTTTGATCCTGAGAAATTCAACAAATTCATAAAACACGTGTTACAGGATGTACAATTAGTAGCAACGACTATACTGTATTAATTCTTTGAAGCTCCGTAAAAATACATGAAGACCAAGTTGATAACTATAGTCCATGGATGTTTTTGAACTTTACTTTTATAAAACTGTATAGAATTTTTAAATCGACATTGTGATCTACATCAAATATTTTTTAGTATTGATACAATTTAGGTCAATAACAAAAAATAGATCAAACGGAAGGCAGAAGAAGAATTTACACTGCAGTGGAAGAATAAATGAAATTCTGGAAAATTTAAGGGAATTAAAAAAAAATTCAGAGAATGAAAAATAAGGTTGTTAGCATCGAACGGTGGTGGTTTAAGCCTACCCTCTGGGACACATAAGGGTTGAAGAGAATGCTATCCAACGTGATATTTGTCTGACTACGATCGCAGCTACTACTAGATCATATCTATTGCTAATAAGATCTATTATTTAGCGAGAAGAATTAATAAAAAGAGACTGAATAAGGAATAAATGATAAACTTTGAATTTCGACACAGACCGGTATACTTACTTCAGCCTCTCTTCATAAAACGAACGACACAGCTTTGTAGAAGCTCACGAAAGTTTCACTACTCACCGATAAACAACATTTAATAGGAAACAACGCGGAAGGGAGCACAAGTTAGACCTAAAAAGGGGGACAACACTCACTGTAATCGTGGCGATGATCCGCGATGAGAATGCACAACCGGATGCCTTCGAAAGCTAAGCTAAAATAAAACGAAACCGGCGTCGCGAGCCTCCTCGAACTTCTCGATCCAATCCAATTCTATAATTGCTTGTCGCCTTGTTGGCTGTCGTCCCGATTTTATCTCGGCTGTTCACTGGCTGATTTCTACTCTCCGCAGTGGCTACCAACGAAACGCGATCTCCACCTCCCTTATGCTATTCTCGTCTCGAAATTCCGTTACTGTTTCCTATCGACCACGTAACCGTCTCTGCACGATAAACACCATACCGAAAAGCATTCGTGCTTTCGTTTCACGACATCTTGAAAATTTCATTCGTCTCGTTTTGCGGTGGTACCTTTCGAACGTTTGAATTTCCCGCCCTCTGCGCTGGCTGCGCGCGACGCAGCGAACGCGCCAAAATGAGATAGTTTCCGGTAACGCGCCACCCGAGAAAACCGCGGCAATTCTGTTCTCGTTTATTTCAATTGTTATAGTTTTAAGAATTTAGTTAGAAGAATTGAATTAGAAGAATTAGCTTGAGAAGAACGAGGTTTGGTGAGTTTAAATATATTAATAGTATTATTACTCAATATTTTTATATCGTGAAAAGAACATGCAACGCAAGATGTATTTGTATGATGAGAAATTTCGATAAGGGTCTGTGGCCCGATTTAGCGGTACGTTTGAATGTGATTACCATTCGTAAATGAAAAATGTATACAGTGCTATTTAAAAGATAAAAGTATATAATACTGCAAATAAATATATGTTACCTGTAGTTTTCACTTGATGCTCTAATCCGTCACTACATCCTATCGCAAGTTACGTTACACAAAATAATACACTATGAAATTCTTGTATGAAGCAACATAATTTTATTTGACATCTTTTTTCTAATATAAAAGGAATTACACATTCATTCGGCTAATGTATTTCTTATCTCACAAATAAATGCGCAGTGTATGGTTATACGGAATTCGTGTTAGCTTTCACTACCATCGACCGGATGTTTTTACAGAGATTCCCGACAAGAAACTTAAGTACATTCTTATTCAGTCGAACGGCACGCAACAAATGTAGAATTTAACGCAACTTCTTCACAGTTTAACAGCGTTTTAAGAGCACGATTTCTTAATGTAATTTACGATTGTAGAAACTTATAGAGGTACTTCTATATTACAGTAACGCTATCTTTCTTTTCTTGTCAATATTTTTTGTTTGGATTCAAGAGAACGCTAACACGATATTTCTATTTTGATTATAATCTTACGAAATCGATCTGCTAACGATACATCTCAAACTAATTACTGCATACGGTTTTAAGTTTTCCAAGCGAATTTACAGGCCAGTTTTAGAAAGAGCAATTTCGTATGACATCGAAGTTATAAAAACTAGAAAAATGTAAACGCTATTAATTACAACAAAATGAAAATCTCTATTGTTCTAGTGTTTCCTTTTTATACAAGATTAAATAACAATTATCGTAGCCTTACAATTTCTTATGCACAAATGTCTTTGTTGCGTGTACCTTCGTGCTGTTAAATTTCGCCTTAATAATATTCATTACTCCTACGTTGTACTAACAATAAGCAAACATTATGAAACGCAAATACTAAAAGCGTATTCAGACAAATTGAATGTGTCGTTACAAGATCAGTGGTAGTTGCAATGGAATTGCATCGCAAGACGACTAAACAACGTGTTGTACAATTAATTAACAATACCGAGTGATTGAAGATCTTCAATCGAACATTTCTGTACGATCAAACGCGTATAGTGCGAAAACAGTCCATCAGCAAACAGGAAACATTAGAAAATTCAGCATGTTGAACATCAACGTGTAAATGTTAGATGAACACAGTGCGTGAGAGATGCATACATTAATTCAAAAAAGTACTTCGGTACCAAAATATGCAATAAGTCTGTGTCGCTATACAGCGTGTACGGCAGGTGTTCATTTCACGATAAACACATACTTAGAAATAGAACACATAAACAACAGAAGTATCTTAGATACGCCTTATATATATAAATTGAAAATTATTCGGTATGTATCGTTCTAATTGGAAAGTTCATCTTCAATACAAAGTAACATTGTAGCAATTTTTGTATCAAACGTTGTGTTAGGTAAAGCACGAATATAGACAGTACCGCCGAATGTTCAAATTTAGAAATTGTTCAGTTTTCAAATTTTAGTTTTTAAATTTAAGAATTTCAAGGCGGTTCCGGATATAAATTATACTTTACTAACACGTTTCAAGTAGTCCAATAGAGATTACATAATAAATGTTCAAAGGATAAATCTCCTAGAACAACCAATTTCACTGGTTTTATGATGTAACATCCATGCGAGCCGCATACGAACAGTGCACCATGTTTAATGATCTTAAGTCTAGAAAACACAATCTTAAGATGCATCGTTACTAAAATTTGTTGAACGAGCACTTATGTTGTAAGCTTCAACTCGTTAATAAGGTTTTTGTATAAAAAAGGATGAATTTTGAGAGTCCAGAGAAACATTTGATCGCTTGAGTACGATGAGCAAGTATCGTTTATGGCACATAACATCGTAAGAATGTCGATTTAGTAAAAGATGTAAGAATAGAGCTTCCATACTTAGATGTAGAAAAAGCAAATAATTGTGCGAACTGTTTCACTTCTTTCTCGCGTAAATAGTTTCTAAATATCATAGAAAGCAGCGCATATTGACACTGAGTTTTGGCATGGTATAGTATATATGCATATCAAGAAAAGCTTTCAAAACAATATTAGTATCAAATACGATAATATCGTGTTTCACAGTGTGTAAATGCATTTTCGTATGGGTCACACGCGTGCATACATATTACTTAGAATTATTTGTATAATATAAATTCACTTAAGAGACTCGATGAACGATGCAATTAATCGTACGATGTAATATCACAATACAAACGCTTACAAGTATACTATAAACGTAAAAAAGAAACTTTAGTCGTTAAAAATCATTTTTTTGTAATAAATCTGATTAAGTAAATATTTCAAAACCTAACAGAAACATAGCATTATAAATACTTTTCTTTTATTATGCTAACAAGTATACTTAAATTATTCACTTTAGCAATGTAAAAAACTCCGTAAGAAAAACATACGCAAATTGACGTAAATTATGCAACATTATCGAATATAAGATATACGTACGTTATATTAAAAGAAATTTGTGCCACTCAAAGTGCATTCTAACGTTTTGTATATAAAAGTACATATCAGTGCGTGTGCATTTGAACATACTTCTAACGAAGTACACAGAAAATGTACTATCATAATGCACGTAAGTACTTAGAGCTTAAAGAGCAATGCACAATTTACGTTGGGCGGAAGCAGTGATGTAATAAGTCTATCAAACCCATCATATGGGAAAAAATTTGCTTCAGAAATCCGTTCTTAAAAAGTATTAACGCACCATTGATAAATGCAACATTGTCATCTGGAAAGATTAGATCCTGTTTCGGAATCAGTACCTGTTGATAATATGTATGTTGGTGTATAAGAAAGCAAAAGGTGTACAGCATCTTCTCGATCAAGAGCTCGTAGCTGCTGTATTAAAGAACCTACAGTGCAATCGGTGCCTGCATTGTTAAGTAACCTAGTGGAAAGTGAATATACGTGATTAAGTAATAAAAAATGGAACTGATCGTGAAAATTGTCACCTACCTTAATGTTGGACTATCTACTGTACTATCTAACTGAGCGACTCGATCTCCCAAACCAAGTCTTACAGCGAGTAAACACCAATCTCTACCGTGACGATCAGGAGGATCCAGCATCTGAGCTAATCTTCTTTGAACGGCAGGTTTGATATACTTTATTGGCTGTTTTGGTCCAGGAAGACAATTTTCTATCAAAGGTAATCCACATCCTACTATTTCCCATATCGTCTCTTCTTTACCGTTCAAAGGATTTTTGAGAGTAGCTTCTTCAAGACCTTTATCTATCAACGCGGATATCATCGGTGCTGGTTCCCAGGAATGTATAATCTATGAAGTTCAAGAAGAGAGAATATTTAATACATTTCAATTAAACAGAGATTCTGATCATGAAATAACTCACTTCATCATATTCTCGCAGCTGACTAGGACTTAACCAATGTCTTTCTAGTAACATCCCAGGAGCAACTAACTCTATAGTTGTCTCAACAGCATCGAGAATGATACTGAGCAGAGCAAAACACTGAGCACTGGTACCTCGTGGACCACGCACTCTTATTTCTACGTAACTTTGGTCTTCGTCTTCAAAAGTGATTATACTTTCGCAAGGTCCGATACATAATTTTGATCCACGCCACCATTGATATAAATCTGAATTTGATGGATCCCACGACTGAGTGATTTTCCTTAACTGTGACTGTATAATATGTTGTCATTAGAAGATTGGTTATAAATATATGACATTATGAAATTATTATTCCACATACTTGCAAGTGTGGGAATATTGCGATTAAATGATATAAAGGTGCTTCGGATGGAGAAAGACGAAGACCAGTATGAGGTAAAACATTGGAACATGGGTTCCATGGCTCCCATAATCCTGGTAAACGTTCAACGAGATTCAAACACGGTATTTCATATTCTACTTCATCATCGTCCACTTCACACTGGAATAAATTATATAGTTGTGCTAAGTGCAATGATGAAAGGTATGCAACTCTTGTGAGAAGTAATATAAATTTTCACCTACCGGCACACATAAATTTACAGCTTGCAGAGCTTGTAAAGCTTGTCCTGCAGGACAAGGACAGCGAGCCTGAAAATCCTCTAAAGCATAAACTCCTGTTGTACGACCTCCAAGACGACCCCTCTGTTCAGGACTTAATTGCCAATTTATGACATCCTGCCAAAACCATTCTGGACTTAAAACTATTAAATTTCCAGGAAGAAGCATACATTCCCCTAAATTCTAAAAAATAATAACTACTTAATATATTAAGAATTAAAAATAAATTATGAAAATATCATATTAGTAACACGAACCTGTAACTGTAATCCAAGATGTCTACAATGTTCTAAACAAACTAATGGATTAATTTTTCTCACTTCCCTCAAAAATTCCTCCTGTGTAAGCATTACCAGAGGTACCTCTAAAGATTGCACATACGACCTCCAAGCTTCAGCAAGACCGGTCCACACTAATGCGCTCTATAATAAAATATTTGAACCTTTACTGATAAAATATAGTAGAAAAAGTATGAAGTAATACACTGATGCAGAAAATATATACAAGGGTAGTATTTTTTAAAATTGCATTGGACAGTAGTGCATGTATGTATTAATGGGACAAAGCATTAGAGCAGTTATTAAATAAATTACAGCTTCATTATACGCATCACTTTTATCAAAGGAATTGAGAAATAGTTCGACCTGTTTATCAAGATTCGCCAAGGGCACATACGAGGCCGCGGCCCGCGGCGTGTCACGTCGAAGAATACTTTCTGCAACTTCCGGTCCTTCCTACATCATGCATTGCATGCAGTAAGGCTGATGTTAATAAACGTTAATGACCAAATAATCAGCAACTAAAATATATGTTGTTAGTAAATTGATCATATGATAGTGACAGCAGATATAAAAAATTTAATGTATAATATATATATCTTTAATCAAGGAATGTGCTTATTTAAATGTTACAAGTAACTTTTTCAATATAAAAAATACAAATTATCTTTGGTGAGCTTAGTTACTTGTACGTGTATCGAATGAACCATGCATCATGAATGACCATGGATTACAAAAGTGTTTGCATTATATTTAAAAATCAATACTTTGTTCAACATGGTATTAACATCGCAGGATTTGAAATTAAATAGATGTGAATAGTACAAATGTAATTAGCATTATGCAAAATGAAATGATCCGATTCTAATCAGAACCGTTTTGAAAATGTTAATGCACACATTTATTTGCATGCTGTACAAACAGTGGCGTTATCCCTGTAAAAAATGTGGAAGTATAATTATGTACACGAATATATCAAAGTGAACCTGAACATTTTAAATTCAGAGTATTCTACAGTAATTTCGCGTTGGTACGTGACTTGACTGAACGAGTCGCTCGTGCAACCAAGCATGAAATGATTGAAGACTTAGGTTTTGATAACCATAGATATTGATTAACTTGAGTTGAGATTTTTTTAATATCGTTCTCATTAAAACAATGATTTTCTTTTTAATAAAACTGCAGTAATAATATACATTAGATGAATAACATATTTGGATTCTATTCTCAATTCAAATCAAGCAAATCTTTACTTTTATTTGAATGTGATACTATGTATGCCATGCAATAAAAATTTTGTATAAAGTATCAAAATCTAAATTTGCAAGATGTAGTTTAAATTAACAAAGTATCAGAAATGAATACGGATTGTCAAAAAAAACTCGGTTAAGACTGAGAGACTCGTAATAATAATTTTGTTCGGTATATATTTTACAAATGATGGATAATAACAAAAAATTGTTTCGCAGTATGTATAAAATAATGTGAAAAGTGTATTAATTTTAAGAAATCATATAATCACTTCACCTCTAAAAACTCCATCCTTGCATTATTCAAGTAAGATCTTAGAAGTTTTAGACCAGGACTAGAAGGGTTAGTTGCATCTACTGCGACCATTTGAGGTTCATCTCCCAAAACTGGTGTAAACTCTTTCAAAAAAGGTAAAAGTGGTGCAAGAAGATTACCACTATTTGAATTTGGGGCAAGGGGTTCTGGAGCATAAGTTCCAACTAAGATTACTTTAACGTCATTGTATTTGCCGCCAAAACCTATTTAATAAAATAAATTAGGTAATGCATCAAAACTCTAGATAAAAATCCTAGTTGCGCTAATGATTACAAAACAAATACAGATAGTTGAACTTACCAAAATTAGTAGGTGCAATTCGATCTGAAATAAATCGCAACCAAAATTTGACTTGTTGAAGTTGTACTGTAAGAGGTTCTCTAAGACTGACAGTGATAAGGTGTACGGCAGGTTGTTGAAAAGTAAGTACATAGTGATATGATGCTAAGAAGTCTTCACGACCGCACAATTCCCAAAAGATACATTCTCCACCTGAATAATTGAAGCCATGAAATGTATATATCCCCAGTTTTATCTTGAAAGAATTTGAAAGATCAGTTTCCTTACCTACATTACCACGACTCCAATCTACTCCTTGTGTGCCTTCATATTCATTGTCACTGTATTCAAAACTAAGTGACCCATGCTTACTAGTTACGTCTAGTTCGATACTTGGTTCTCTCTAAACATAAATAATTATTTTTATAAAAATTCGTATTAATAAGCAAGACATTAAAACTCAGTTAACTACCTTTGCAGTATAATTCTGACTTCTTGATCTTCTGAAAAATCCAAAACTGAAGAGTCCTGATTTTAAAGAGTTGATTAGAGATGATTTTCCCGATGCACAATGTCCTAAAAGTCTTATGTGTAAACGATCTATTGGTCTGTGTGTTGGTTGCAGCTGTTTGATGTAATTTTCGCGTTGAACCGGCTACAATTGAAATCAATGTTAAAGCATGGAAAATATAAATGATAATGATCGTTTCCTAACATACGTTTCGGAGCTTATCCAACAGTGATGCGATATCAGGATGTCCATATTTAATTGCTGTTACATCTGCTCTAATCCCACGATTTGTCTTGTCAACGTCACAACCAGCAAGGCACAAGTGTCTAACAAGATTAATGAAACCATGCCTAGCTGCTACGTGCAGTGGTGTTAAGCCCTTTTTGTTTGGTGTATCCAGATCTATCCCACTTTCTATTAAAAAAGTTACCATTCCTTCATCTCCTGTTTCGCATGCTAAGTGTAAAAGTGTATCTTCTTTCTGTTTGAAGGAAAATAACTGTTCATATTTTATCTGCATTGCATAGGTTTACAATATATATAATACAAAAGGAATCTCACAGAATCTTTTACATTCAGTGGTGCTCCTTGCAGTAATAACTGAGAAACAGCCTCAATACAGCCTCGTTTAACAGCGCTAATCATAGCTTCACCAAGACCTTGAGAGGCTTCTGATTCCTACAGAATAAGAAAAAAATACAGATATCAAATGTTGTATTTCTCATACTTATTGTGTTTTGTCATTAATTTTGCTACAATGTACGATCGATACATGTAAAAATACGAATAAATTTTTTCTTAAAAATAAATCAATATACAAAGTTTGTCTCAATGATATTTCATAGTACTCTATACAAAATTTGAATTATATAAGATACATATAAATATTAACTTAACATAATAAAATTTATATATAACTGTACAAATACTAACATTAGGCACGCGGTGTAAATAAATAAACATTATTTTATATAAATAAAAAAAAACAATATGAGCGATTAAAAATATAAATTATAATCAGCTCTGGTTATTACAAATAAAAGTATAATATTGTATTCAGGAACAGACCGTGAGGATCCAAGGATGTTTAAGGCACGATTCTGCAGTTCCTCTTTCTCTGAAAATGAGAAACAAATTTTATGATTACTACCTTTTATTTTAAATTAATGCTATCTTTCTTAAAATTATTTTTTGAACTTACTTTGGATCCTTGATCAACAAGGATCGTATGAAATCTTTGGCAATTTCAGATACTGTACTGAAATACTCATTATCAAACTGGTATTGACAAGCAGCAACATTTGCATAAGTTTCTTGTTTGTCTTCACCTAAGAATGGTGATGCACCACTTAAAAGAATGTATGTTAAAACACCAACTGCCCAAAGATCAGTTCCTAAACTGAGTGGTTCATAATTTACAATTTCTGGAGCAACAAACTCAGGTGTACCAAATAGTGCTCTGTGTTCTGACCCAGGTATTAATCGATGTGAAAGACCTAGATCTGTGTAAGGAAAAAAATTACACATGGTTTTTCAACTTTTTTTTAATACTGAATCAATGTTCAAATTTTAATAATACCTATTAACTTTATACTTGGCATCGGTGGAGGGGTTGATAGAAGAATATTTTCAGGCTTGATATCTAAATGAGCAACTTGATGAGAATGTAAATGATTAAGTGCCATCAAAACTTGACGAACCTATAGAAAAATATAGTTTGTATCAGACTTGTTATTTAAATCATTACTCAAACTACAATTGTTATGACAAGAGTAACTACAAACCACATGTGCAGCTTCTAATTCACCAGATGGGACCCAATGAAAGAGTTCTCCTCCAGAAATTAATTCTAACAGTAAAACAACCGTTGTACCTGTATCTACAACTTTGTGCAATGAAACAATGTTTGGGTGCCTCAACCTTGCTAACAAACCTGCTTCTCGTGCTTAAAATAAAGAAATAAATATTTATTTGTAAAAAAATGAATGAAAATAAAACTCAAAGTACCTACCAATATCTGCTGCTGCCACACCTCTGGCAACACGTCTTTTTCTCATAATTTTGGCAGCATACAGTTCTCCAGTCTTTATTTCCATACATTTTCGGACTATTGCAAATTGTCCTCTGTAATTTATGAGTAAAGAAGTAATTAAAATATATATTCATTATCATTATCAAGAATATGCAAATTATAAGCACTTACTTCCCAATTTCTTCCAATAGTTTATAATTTTTCTCAATTGGTTCATGATGAACCTCCATCAAAGTGTCCCACTCAGGACCTAATTAATAAATTGAAACTTACATACAATTCTGATTACAGTAAAATTGATAACTTGTTTGAAAGAATACTATCTACAAATATTCATTATCAGAAAGAAACAGTAACAACAAACGTTCTCTTTGAACTTTCTTGATGGATAGGTATAAATTATTAAGTAATATTTATTTATTAACAACTGATGTGTACAACCAACGAAACGTAAGACACCTGTCAATCTTGTAGTAAACAGATACGAAAATCACTTCCGTACACGTTTAACCACGTGGATGTAATCTTACTACAAAGACAATAATCGTATATTAAACAGATCGCTGACACCGCTTTGCATCCCTCAATTGTATTAAATTATGAAAAACTATTAAACATCTGCCAACCTTAACAGAAACATTATTACGATAATACATACGAAGATCAGAAACGGTTAAAAGAAAATAGAGTTTTACCACCGTTCAAAGTTCCCAATTGGCGAGACGTGCCTGGCATCATCTCACGTTCATGCTCATCGTTCAGTTTATTCCGGTTTATCCGAACAGTTCTAAGATTCGCGAAGAGCCGTTACGAAAATTATGTCCCATTCGTCGGCCTTCACTCATGCCGGCCACCCCACACATACAATCGATATACCTGTGTCGCGTGAAACGCCACCTTCCTTAAAATTCATACTTATATTCTGTTCAACGAAAGATCGTACTCATCGACAAATTTCTGTTTGTTCTACGCATGTCAGCACCTATACTCAGTGATCCAGATATCTAAAGCTTCAAACTCTCAAATTTTCAAAACTCCAAATTCCTATCTTTCCACTTTCTGAAATCTACAAATTTTTAAATTTTTGAATCTCAAATTTTCCAAGTTTGCAATTTCCTAAACTTCTGAACTTCTAAATTTCTGAATTCACAAATTTGTAAATCTCCAAATCCCTAAATTCATAAATTTCCAAATTTGGTCATGCCTGTCGTGTTATTCGCATGTTTTGCGCACCTTGTATATACCCGACGAATTAGAAAGCGTATGGCAGTAGGGGAATATCAAGTGGTGAGAAACATACTGAAATTAGTCGCATTGCGCGAACTGAGTATAATTTCCCATTGAATGAATAATGCATATGATTTTATAGAATCTGTACTTTTATTAAATCACGCATATCGCTTTCGCACCACCGATCGTTATCTAAAATTTTAGTTACAAGATAATGTTACAATGGAAAGACTTTGTATTGAAAATTAAACAAATGGTGATACATAAAAATCATGTAACATCATTGTATAATTCATAAAACTAGAATTTCATGAATTTTAATAAATACAAAACAAGGAAACATCCAATTTAAAATAATAACATAGACAATTAAAGCATATTGTATCAAACTTCAATACTTTATCAAAGCACATACTTTTTATTAAATATGAAAATGCATACAAGCAGCCAAGTAACGCTTTTTATGAATATGAATTATGTTATAATAAAACTATTGTGGGCATGAATTATTAAATGTTAATACAAATAAAAGTTTTTAAGTGCAATATAAATTTAAGATTTCTATTCCTTCATAGATTCTTCTGAAACTTGTGCAGGTGGAGTAGGCTCATTATCTGCTTTCTTCTTTTTGCTTCCTGACACAATGTCATCAATTCTTAGTAACAAAATGGCAGTTTCGATAGCGGTTTTATACGTCTGTAACTTCACGGATAAAGGCTCCCAGATACCACGTTCTTTCATATCTACCAATTGACCAGTTTCTCCATCAATACCCCATGTTATTCCTTCAGTTGCGTGTTTTGCACGTAACGCAGTTAATGTTCTAATTGTGTTTGCTCCACAATTTTGGGCAAGAGTTCTTGGGATTATTTCTAATGCCTGTGCTACAGCCTTGTATGGCCACTGTTCCACACCTGCAAGCCTTGCTGCTTTTTCTGCTAGAAGTCTGGATACTGCCATTTCTACTGCACCTCCACCTGTGATAAACATAATTAGAAATTGTAACATATATTACTCGCTTATAAAAAAAATTATTAAATAATAAAGTACCTGGTACTAATTTAGGTTCAATAAGAAGATTCCTAGCAACATGAAGAGCATCTTGCAAGTTCCTTTCAGTTTCATTTAGCATATCTTTGCTTGCACCCCTCAAAATTATAGTACATGCTTTAGGATCTTTGCATTCTGTGATAAAGCAGAAGTATTCATCCCCAAGTTTTTTAATCTCAAAAAGACCAGCTTTAGTACCAACATCTTCCTCACGCAATTCATCTGTACGATTAACTACAGTGGCACCACATGCCCTTGCAATTCTATTAATATCACTTTTTCTCAATCTTCGAATTGCAGAAATTCCAGCTTTCACTAGAAAATGTTGAGCTATATCTGATACCCCTTTTTCAGTAATCACTACATCAGGTTTCACAGCTATAATATCTTCACATATCTTCTTAACATACTCCTCCTCCAATTCTAAAATTCTGGTGAAGTCTGTATCCTTCAATATTTCTATATTAGTTTGTGATTCACCTTTCTTATATTCTAAGGAACAATCCAACAAAACTATTCTTGGGTTCTTAATATAGCGTCTCATTTTTGGATGGGTAACATCTTTACTGAACATTACTCCCTTGAGAACAGTACTATCTTCAATACTTCCTCCAGGAATTTTTTCCACTTTTGCATAACGCTTTATGTCTATTTCCCTTCTGCCATTTTCCTCAAACAATACAGTATTAACTGCATCCAAAGCAATTTGACATGCCAAGTCAGACCAACGACCAATAAATTTAGTTCCAACACAAGAATTTATGACTTGAATTAACTTGCTTCTATCATTGCAATCCAAATCTGTGCTGATTTCTTCATTAAGAACAGTCACCATATCTTCTAAAGCTTGCCGAAATGCTCTTATGATAACAGTTGGATGCATATTCTGTTCTAAGAATGGTTCAGCAACAGCTAAAATTTCTCCTGCTAATATAATAACTGATGTAGTACCATCTCCAACTTCTTCATCTTGAGTTCTGGCTATTTCAATCATTGATTTTCCAGCAGGATGTTGTACTGTTATTTCACGTAATATAGCATTTCCATCGTTGGTCATAACTATACCTCCCATTGGATCCATCAACATTTTTAACATTGCTTGTGGCCCCAGACATGTTCTAATGACATCTGCTATTGCCTTTACAGAATAATATATATATAAATCATTTGCATATCAAAATAAATTTATAAAAGTAAATAACACCATAAAATCTGACTATTTAAAGTTAATTTTAAAATAAAAAGTTGATAAAGTACTTGATGTATATATAAATTATTAATATCCTTATTAGAACCGAACAGGTACATCGGAACAAAAAAAAATTACACGTGGGTGTACCAGTGACTGGACAAAACCTTAAAAGGTAAAAACGTTAAAGCATACATTATGAACTCACTTTTCCGGCTTGAATATTTTCTCTCTGTACTTTCCGGCCGGTATCCCGTTTAGTATTTGGACCTGCAATAATTAAAGCACGCAACATCGTGAGAAAAGATATATACAATTGAATATCTAAACAAATGAAAATTAAAATCGTTATTGTTTTAACGCACTTAAAACTACAATCGAAGCAGCCCCTGGCCCGAACATTTTTCTTCAATTCTTTCAACAGTAAAACCTTCTGACAGTAAAAGACAGTTAAGTACACGCCTGATTTTTCCAGAAGAAAACGAGACGAGAACTTGTAATAATTGGTTAGAAATGCGCACAACGATGAGTGTATAGTTCCAAAATGAAATACCCTAGCAGACTACGCGTTGCCACCAGATATACAAAATATTACTATAGTTATATCTGTCACTGGTATTACTATAGAGATAAAATGCATGAATCATATGCTGTTACACACATAGCCACTCATTTATCAGGTGGAAATTTAAGGTGGAATTGTATATAAAGTACATTTAGTCATTTCATAGTTCGTGAATGAAGCTTTATTTGTACCATTATTTTGAGTGATAACATAACATAAATTTTCTTTTTAATTACAAAAAAAAGATTAAATTTTTTAAATAAATAATACATACAACTTTGTTTACAGCTTTAGTCAAGTTAGGTGTATCACTGTGTATAATTGTGCAAAATACACTAATTACACATCAATAATTAATTAAATGTTTACTAGTCTTAACATAGGAATTGTTAAAGCTTATGACATAAAACGAAAATAATGACTGCCGTAATTTCCTCTGTTGCCCCAATTTCCGCCACCTCGTCCACGTGAATTCATTCCATTTCCTCTATTGCCGCTACCTCTGTATCCACCATAATTGTTTCTTGGATAACTACCACCAGGTCCTCCACCACGAGGATTTCCGCGGAAACCACTATTCATTCTCATCATTTTTGCTGGTGTACCATCGTCCGAATGGAAGTTAAATGAATGCCCTCTTGGAGGCCTTCGTGATTGAAAACCACCGCCAGTAATCTGATCCAAATTGTAACGGCAGGCATTCATTCCGCATAATACCTTAATAACGTTTAATACCTTAAAAAAAAAACAAGATGTAAATATTTAAAATCATATTATAAATAATAAAAATTATAAAATATTACTTTTTCTTCATTAGGACTTAATTCTAAAATAGTTTCGGGATCCTTTGCAGCTTTGACGACGAGACTTTCTAAAGCAGGTCGTAAAGCCACTATTGCCGCTGCGTGAGCTGGATCCATATCCAAATTTATCCAGTTATCCAATTTTACTACACCATTAATAAACTCCACTTTTCGAGAACCAAATAGTAATAAATGAATTGGAGACACCATGGTCATTTGCTTACACGATACAGCCCTTGTACGAATCTGAAATGATAAGGTGAAGGAGACAAATAATACAATTATTTAGTCAAGAAAAATATGTTTTACCTTTTCTCCGAATACGAAGAATGGAAATGGGAAATTTTGCTCAAAATTACTGCAATTCACTGAAGTCTTATGAATCAGTGCTGCCTTAGATTCGGTAGTAAGCACTTTTCTTTTTTCTTTGTGATAACAAACATTTGGATAAAGACCCATGCATAACAATGCAGTGATTGTATCAAGACGAACATCTGCCCCAGCTTGATAATTTAATGGAGTAGGACAAAGAGTTTCTTGTGGGAATCCAGCACTTTGTAAAAGTGCTTGTAATTGATTCTGTGTATAAAAAGTACTATTAGCATAAATTTTAATAATAAAGTAACATATATTAAAAAAAGTACCTTAGCTTCCCACGTTACTCTTAGTGTAGGCAAACTTAAATTCTTTGAATCACAAAATGTTTGCTCTGCATATTCTCCGCCTGCTCTAGCTTCTTCCCATGCTTGAAAAGCGTGTAACATTGCTACATGATCACTGTATCTTGCGCCAGCAAACCATTTCTGCTGTGCGGATAAACGTCTTACATCAGGTCCCATATTGTATACTTCTGGAAATGTTGTACTATTTGCCGCCATTGTGGAGAGTGCATCACCAACTCGGAACATACAACCAAGAATCATCATTTTGCCTAAACGTGGCTCTATAGGTAAACGAGCCAATATTTTACCAAGTGGCGTTAACTCATCATTTTTATCTAAGCACTTCATCTCTGAAAGAAATATGCAATGAATATCTCCAGATGTAAATACATTAATGAATATTTGCTTGAAGAAGGAAACATACCACGTAGTATGACCTCGGCTTCAATTACAGCATCTATTGGCGGTGGTTCAATTGCTTTTGATAAAAATTTTCCAATACTACCTAATCTTAATAATTTAATACTTAATGCTAATTCATGTAAAGGTGTTCTGAACATTTCTGGTGTCATATGTTCATCCATTTTATTAAAACGTGCTTTAGAACAAAGATGAAAACAGAAACCTGGTCTAACACGTCCTGCTCGGCCTTTTCTTTGTTCTAAATTTGTTTTACTAGCCCAAACTGTGGCATAGTTTGTCATATTATTGTGAGAAGTAAAAAGCTTCATTTTAGCTTTACAAGAATCTATGACATAGACTACGTCGTTAATTGTGATAGACGTTTCAGCAATATTAGTTGCTAAAATAATCTTCGTCCTTCCCGTTTCTACGGGATCAAAAACTTTGCGTTGATCTTCTCTAGGTAATTGTGAATGTAATGGTATAATTACATAATTCACTCCACCATAAATGGGATGTTGTTGCAAATGTTTCAT
This sequence comes from Megachile rotundata, assembly GCF_000220905.1. Lineage (NCBI taxonomy): Eukaryota > Metazoa > Arthropoda > Insecta > Hymenoptera > Megachilidae > Megachile > Megachile rotundata. The sequence continues at coordinate 1,763,356 of NW_003797161.1, forward strand.
TAGCGCAAATATTAGATTCCAACCAGGTAAAAAAATTAAAATGGCACCTGGAATACCTTGGTCCTTGATATAACTTAGTAAAGCCTCTATAAGTTCAAAACTTATTTCTTTTTCCGTAAGTTGTGCCATGGCATTTTTTGTTTGAATAGAATAATGTGCATCAATGACTTTATTCAAGTTTTCTTCTGGTTCTCCGTCTGCCGGTAAATCATCTGCATCTCGACTTTTACGTTTCTTGGAATCCATAGGTGGTACAAAATTTGTTAACTGTATACAATCTTCTAAGAAATATTGTTGTACAGGATATGATCTGCCTGGTATTTCTATTACCGGGCAATTATTGAAGTAATTACTGAACAATGTTGTGTCAATTGTAGCTGACATTAAAATAATTCGTAAATCTGGATACATGTGAATCATATCACGAAGAACAACCATAATGAAATCAGAATTGACATCTCGTTCATGAATTTCGTCAACAATAACATGTGAGACACCTCTCAAACCACCTTCTAATTTTCTTAATAGTACACCAACAGTACAAAACAGTATACTACCGTAAGGTCTTGGTAAACAGGATTCAAATCGTACGGAATAACCAATTGACTGCCCCAAATTTTCACGTCTTTCAGCGGCAACCCGATCAGCTACGGATACAGCAGATATTCTTCTAGGTTGCGTAATTGCAACGCTACAAAATGCACCTTGACCTGATGCAATGTAATCATCCAAAATGAATTGGCATACTTGAGTCGTTTTACCGCAACCGGTGTTTCCCCGAATAATAATAACAGGGTTTTCATTAATAGCACTCATTATCTCATTTTTCATTGAGAAAACTGGCAAACTAGATCTTTCTTTAATAATCTGTTGAAGGTTTTCATCCTGTTGCAATCTATCACGTTGTTCACGTAATAAATCTTCTGATAACTGTTCTAAACTCATTGTAGCCAGTGGTCCTTCATCTATATTACAACCAGTCCATGGATCCCAATTTTGTTGTGGAGGAGACCAACTTACCACACCAGCAGGTTGTGGTACAGATGAAATAAAGTCATCCAGTACCTGATTTGTTAGTAAAGAAACAGCATTGGCAGATTGATCTTCATTTTCTTGTGCAGGTGGTTGCTATAAAAGAAAATAATATTTAAAACTACATGACACAACTTATAAAAATAAAGTTAGACACTAAAAATTACCTGAATTACTATGGTTGAAACTGGTGTTATATTTAAACTTAAAAGAACATCATGTATCTGAGTTACCAATTCTGGTGAGATTTTAACTGGATATGGTTTCATTTGTTCTGCTTCTTTATTTTTTTTCAAAGTACCATTAAATGCCTCAATAACACCAAGATGATATAATTGTCGGACAAGGGATAAAGCACAACTTTTTGATGCAGTTTGCTTATTTGAACCAGTTTCCCGACCAGTAATATCTAGAATTCATTTTCGTTAAAGTTTCCATATTACAAAGTTTTAATAAATGATCAGAGCATTATTCAACAACTTACTTCTTCCAAGTTGTTTTACATAAAATGTCATTTCAGCCATAAAGCTCCTATATATAAATTTATATCTTCATTATTAGTATTTTGTACATATTTTCATTTGTGGACGAAACAATATTATCACAACATGAATTCAACTTACACTTATAATTGTTCAAGACCACATTGGAGCACCTTGCATAGTAATTCATTGTGAGTGACTGCACCAGAACTCTTATTAAATCATTTCAATAAAAGTTCTGGTTAAACATTATCTCTATCTGTGTACAAGAGAAATAACCTTCTCTCTTGTACCAGCATTGAACATAAGTAAATAGTGTACTCCAAAATGGTCTTGTGGAATTTCGAATGATATACAAAGTACTCATGCATTTGCTTCTTATTGCGTTGAAATGTCTTTATAGTGTAATCTGTGACTTCAAGTGGAATTATGATATTGCAGTAACACGTCCACCAGTGCTAAAGTAAACACCTTATCGAAACAGTTCATACCTTGTATGATCTGGACCAAGTGGGGTATATTTATAATCAGTATTAATTTTATTAGATTGCATGAATTGATGAAGTTTTGATTTAGCATTTTCTATAGTCCAATTTCCATGAATACCAGAATTTACATCAACATCTTCTGCATCTTCCACTCTTTTCTGATCTGCTATTCTATCTATATAAGTATAATTGCCCTGACCATGTTCATTATATGCTCTGTAGGCTTGTCCTATATCATTAGGACCCATGCCATCTTGAAACACAGACTTTGTCGAAGGACTTTCACATTCTACTTTAATCATTGGTGCTACATTTTGTGGTTGTATATTGTTCATATCTCGTGGAACATCATTAGAATTTACATGTCCTGTACGGACTAAATAATTAACATAATCCCTAGCTGCATTGCCTTGAGCATCTTTTTTATTAGTAGAGTTCCCTGCACCCACATAATCAAATCCAGGTATGCGCAATTCGCAGAGGAATCGTTGCCGATGTTTCAACCCTTTTTTTATGTAAAGAATTTTTTATGAAATTTCATTTTTATAAAACTCTGAATGCTACACTGTTTAAAAAATATTTGTACAATACCTGTTGGTCTCACATCAAATTGTGGTTCTTTGCCATTTTTTGCACACCATTGATGTAAAAAAGATTTTATATCACCCATTTTTTATTTTTGTAATACCCTTAAAATAAGGTATTGGTTTTAAATAATTACTATACAGATATAGTTGATAATATAACCTACACCCGACATGAATTCATAAACACTGATTAAACGGCGTCTACCGGAAACAGAAGTTACTACTTACTAGTTACTGCAGCAGGCAAAAGATCGACTGCAGCGTGTTGATTTCAAATTATCAATAGTTTTATTTAATTAAATAGATACTCAAAATAAGCTAAATTTAAATCCAAGTATTTAAAAATATTTCAAATAACATAATGCACAATCGCAAACATGCCAAATATTGCTTTTACAGAATCGTTCCTAAATTGATTTTATATTTCTTCTGAAGTTAAGTTTTAAATAAACGTAAAAAACAGGACTTTTCTTTATCACATTACAAAAAATGTTAACACATAACCAAGATCAAATACCGATGATTTGCTGAATATATTGTCTGTTCATCTTTCGTAAAATTTAAGCTTTTATATACAATAGAATTGGAAAGCTTCAGGTCAATGTTTATTAACAATATTCATCTTCAAGACTCATAAAATCGGATATATGCATATTTGTACCATTAATATGTATCTACAAACAATTACATATACCGAATTTAAAATCACAAGTACAGGCAATTCAAACTATTAGCGGTAATTTAAAGTAATTTGAAGTTTTATTCATAGCTTTATGCTATCCTTTTGTTAATAAAAATATAATACAATTTAAAAAATTATTAGTTTATTTACATTGCTTTTATAAACATACTAATTTATGTATACAATTATAATTTAGTAGTTGCATTGAATTCATACTAAATATACATTGATACAAAAAGTTAAAATTAAATATAAAAATGTGAAAGACATATTAATAAGCTAATAACATGAAATAAAAGAAAGAAATAGTATAGAAGATATTTCAATGAGATTCATTACTGGTTGCACATACCTAATGGAAATATATAATATACAGTTATTCTGATTAAGTGACAACTAAACTCTCTGAAGAAATTAAATTATATTAGTCATAAAATATTGTTTGTTAACTGTATAAATATGGTAATAAAGTTTGTACTAAGTAAGTTATACACATACAAAATATATTTAATCTTTAGAGTACAAAGCTGAGAGACTTGCATCTTTGAAATGTACGAATTTTAATATACAGTGATGATTCCATACAATATTAAAATACCAACAAATATACATTAAACACATATTTTATTTTATATGATTTAACGAATTTTTAATGCTAGATCTTAGTGACTCCACATAATTGTTTATGTTTCAAATCTAGGCTCTGTACTTGAAAGATTATTTATAAAATTTTATATGTACTTCAAAATATTATTGGTAAAGGTGTTATGGCAGCAAGCCTCGATGATTGTGCGATTCTAGGACTTCTAGGTGATCTATGTAATTGTGACTGTGAAAACTTTGAAGGTGTTCCTGATGCTACACCTGAAGGAGTTAATAAATTTTTTCTTGTTGGTTTTACAGGTGTTCGTACTGGTGTCCTCAGTTTGGATTTAGTTGCATTGAATAATACCTGTTCTGATAACAAAGAGCTGCGCAACTCCTGTTTATCTTTCAAGTGTTCTTTAAACTGACTATAAGTTGTATCTGCTGAACTCTGAGACATTGAGTTCTCCTTCTGAGGGATTTTACTTGCAGATTGTGGTGTTTTCTTGGAAGCTTTAGCACTTTTTCGAATTTTAGATCCAGTACCTATTACAGATACATTTCTACGTTTGGCTGAAGAGTTTGGAGAAGAACTAAATAACAGTTTTCTCTTTGTGGAACTAACTGGTGTAGGACGACGAGTGCTCAATATAGTGGGGGTTTTCTTTGTTGAACTTGAAGCAGTTTTCTTGGAAGCACTTAATGTTGCCTTTTTTACTGATTTGTCTTTTGCTTCTTTTCTAGCCTTTTTTATTGTTTCTTTTTCTTCGTTCAGGTGTTCCCATGATTCTTGTAACACTTCTTCTATGGATATTCCATTTATGGTAAATACTTCACCATGCAAACTTTCATACTCTTTTATTAAGCTTCGAAGTTGCTCTTCTATTTTTGGCAATTTTTTCTGAATTGTTTTACGTTCTTTTTCTTCCATTAACAGCTGACCTCCACGATTATAAAAACGATCTGGATCATTTGCACGTTGCAGCAATTCTTTCATTTTTACCCATAAATTATCACGTTCTTCTAAGAGCTCAAAGATAGGCTTATTGGCTTCATAAAACTCTTGAACCCTTTTTACTTCCAGTTCATGTAAAGTTAATAAATCTTCTGTGTAGGTGTGAGAATTATAATGTACAAATTGTTTCTTTTGCTCTTCACTAAATTTACATAAATCCCATAATCTTGTCAACTCAGATCTCACTTGTGCTACATACTTAGCAATATTTTGTCTCCTCTTTTCTTTACATCGTTCTAATTCTGATGTTAATGCATTTATGGTTACTATGCTATATCCTGTATAGCTGTCAAGAAACGATTGACAAACATGTTCTGGTTCATCAAGATATTTCCATAATGCAATCAATTCCCGTTTAATATCTTCTGCGTGTTCCTTTGCTTCATCTGCTTGATGCTTAAGCTTATCTCTAAGTTCTCTCAATTTAGTCATATTGTTATTACTGAATACAAAATTCTCACTATCTTTAGATATTATGTGTTCAAAATTTGAAGATGGTGATATACCCATATCATCCATCATTTTAACAATTGCTCTACGCATTTCTTTGAAAATAGCTTCTAAACGATTTTTCTCTGCTTCTTGTTTTTCCAAATAAAGTTTAAAACTGTTAAGTTCTTCCTCCGAAGGTAATTTTTCTTCTATATTAATTGGTTGTGTACCCAATATCTTACAAAGAGACCTTTCCTTTGCAAGCAGTTCCTTTAAATGTGTCAGACGTTGTTCCTTGCAGTATTGCAATTTATGCAGATCAGTGAGTAGCACTTGTTCTACTTCCTTCAGTGGTAAATTTTCATATCCACTAATTACTACGTCTGTTCCCAATTCTTTCGTTAACACAGCAATTTGCTCCATTAATTTTTTAACGTTATCTAAAATCGTCTTTTTCTTCAATTCTGATTCTGAAACCATATCATTTAACAGATCATTTAAATGATTGAATACTTGCTTGCAATATATATTCCGAGTTTCTTCACTGAATCCTATTTCTTCCCATACGTTGTGTAAATGGGATAACGCATTTCGGAGTTTTACAATAGTCTCCTGTACTATTGGTTCCCATTTAGGTATGTTAGACATTGTTGTATCTCTGCTTTACACGTTTTAACGCAAAATTACAAAGCTTAACTTTCAATACAACAACTGGTAAACTAATCTTACATTTACTTAAGTATTTAAGACCTAACACGCGCGTAAATAAGACAGAACAAACTTTACTCGTCCAGACACGATCAACCGTTGTTCTTTTGAATTTATATTTCTACTACAGCGCCACCACTACCAACATATTGTGCGGTCAGTTTCTATTGGTTTGAAGCAAGCTTTGTAACCAACATCGACACATGCGCAAAGAGTAGATGTAACAAGAGGCGACACTAAATAAAGAAACTTACTTTTTAAAAAGAGACAGAGGACACGACCAATTTAAATGGCCAAATAAAAAGAATCGGAGATGCGCATGTGCATAGTGTATGGCGGTCAAAAAAGAATGGTTTGAATCTGCCTATTCACCAGTAACTTATTTGTAATAAATATTTTGCTGTACCTCATTTTTTTATGAGTTATTTGTAACAATCATTTCTATAACACATCATCAAATATATTTTGTAGATCAATTTTAGTACATTCTCCCCTGTTTCAATTTTTCCACGCCGTAAAATTGATAAAAATAGCTGAAAAGACAATATTAGTAATGTCCAGAAAATTTACTAAATATATTCTAAATTATTAAAGACTGACCTGAAAGTAGGTTTGCTCGACTTAAATTTCCCGCTTGTGTGTACCTCAGCGCTTTCAAGAGATCAAAGGTGCTGCCTCTGGTTTACTCTGTGGTTTCCTGCCTTATCTGTTGTCATCTAGTTCTGCAAAATTATACATTTTATTATAACATTCGTAAATATAGATTTGGATAAGTCTGGAATTTGTAATATATGCTTACTCCCAAACATTTTCGTAAAAGAAAATGTGGAACAAATGAAATTATAATTTAATTCGTAGCTATTAGCTCGATATCGTTTTCTAAAGTTCATCTTTATAAAAATGTTTAGAAAACAATATCGATTACCAGGTCACACCACGTGGAGGTTGCTACGATAGTAACCCACCCTAACTCCAAATCCCTTCCACCCTCCAAATGCAACCTCATTTATCAGAAGGATAAATGAGTTCTAACTCTACTTAGCTCATAAGCTCACATATACAAGTTCTTTACCACAATCCAGTAAAGAACTTGTATCACAC
>NW_003797162.1:0-27976 GCF_000220905.1 Megachile rotundata
CCCGACAAATAAATCATAAGGCAAGGTTACCTCGTAGCACTACAGTGCGTGACAATGCTGTCGCGAGTACATTGGAGCGAAGTTTTTCATGATTAAATTTTTTCCAAAGATATGATATACTTTAACTTTGATAATTTACTTTTTGGAAAATTCACAAAATACGTCATTTCCAAATGTTTCCGATATCGTGCATTAGTGCGGGAGGTGCCCATGGTGCCCGAACTTGGCGCTACCTTTTATTTACGTGTCATGTACTTTTGTGGGATACTCTTCTAAAACGTGGCGAAAAAGTGCGAGTCAAAACATGTGGATCATTCAATTGAAATGGGTGAGCCGGTAGAGCCACTGTGGCGCTATGTGATGATGTTTGCGAGGGGCACTATAGTGGTCGTACAGAGATATGGTACTACTACGGTGCCTATAGTGATCGTATGAAGACATGGTACCACTATGGTGCCTGTAGTGGTCGTATAGAGAGATGGTACGTCTATAGTGCCTATAGTGGTCATACAGAGTCATGGTACCACTACAGTGCCTATAGTGATCGTATGAAGACATGGTACCACTATGGTGCCTATAGTGGTCGTATAGAGAGAGGGTACATCTATAGTGCCTATAGCGATCGTATGAAGAGATTGTACCACTATGGTGCCTATAGTGGTCATACAGAGAGATAGCACCACTATAGTGCCTATAGTGATCATACAGTGACATGGTACCACTATGGTGCCTATAGTGGTCGTATAGAGAGATCGTACGTCGACAGTGCCTATAGTGGTCATACAGAGTCATGGTACCACTACAGTGCCTATAGTGATCGTATGAAGACATGGTACCACTATGGTGCCTATAGTGATCCTACAGAGACATGGTACCATTATGATGCCTATAGTGATCATATAGAGACATGATACCGCTATAGTGCCTATAGTGGTCGTATAAAGACATGGTACCACTATGGTGCCTATAGTAGTCGTACAGAGACATGGTCCCACTATAGTGCCTATAGTGATCATACAGACCTATGGTACCACTACAGTGCCTACAGTGATCCTACAGACCTATGGTACCACAATAGTACCTATAGTGTTCATACGGAGCAATAACCACTACATAGCCTAACAAGTTAAATAATATAAGTCAGGATGTAAACTAACATCAAACTGAAGACTTCCACAAATTGATAATTTTATCTAAACGACATAAGTGAGACCGCGTACTTTTGAACACCGAAACAGAAAGCACTTGTAGCACGTTTCCAATAGGCAACGTTCTGTACGAGTCGAAGAGAGCCCTGCGTGTTTATTCAGTGCACGGCCGTTCATTACCCACATGACAATATTGGTTGATGGGAATTGCTTGTATCCCGTGGTACGCACCATTTGATATGCGGGCCCTTCTCTTACTCGCTCTGTGAGTCACTCGTCCGACCGATCTGTTTGACGTCGCTCGTACCAAGTTTTTTACCGTAATTGTCAGCCATTGTCAGGGACTCCGATGTGGCGATATACAGGGTAAGGCACTTAAAATCTGAATTAGCTGCTGATAGGAAAATGCGGGACAAAATTATTTAGAGGGAATGGTACAAATTTTTTGATAGGTGGCGTCAAGGATGTATGAAGATCTCTGGTGGGTTAGGTAAATACAAGTTATTGGCAAAATCTGAAACCATGAGACATGAAAGATTCCGCAAAGCTGTACATAATCATAGTTCCATGTCAGGTTATCAAATTTCCGAACTTAAAGTACATTCACACTCTCTTAATCCCCGTCTCTCTAAATTCCCCATTTTCTAAATTCCCGAATCCTCAAATTCCCACTCTCTTAATCCCCGTCTCCCTAAATTCCCAACTTTCTAAATTCCCGAATCCCCAAATTCCCACTCCCTTAATCCCCGCCTCCTTAAATTCCCAACTTTCTAAATTTCCAAATCCCCAAGTTTCCACTCCTTTAATCCCCGTCTCCCTAAATTCCTAATTTTCTAAATTCCCGAATCCCCAAGTTCCCACTCCTCTAATCCCCGTCTCCCTAAATTCCTTACTTTCTACATTTCCGAATTCCCAAATTCCCACTCGCTTAATCCCCGTCTCCCTAAATTCCCAACTTTCTAAATTTCCGAATTCCCAAATTCCCACTCCTTTAATCCCCGTCTCCCTAAATTCCCTACTTTCTAAATTTCCGAATCGTCAAGTTCCCACTCCTTTAATCCCCGTCTCCCTAAATTCCCAACTTTCTAAATTCCCGAATCCCCAAGTTCCCACTCCTCTAATCCCCGTCTCCCTAAATTCCTTACTTTCTACATTTCCGAATTCCCAAATTCCCACTCGCTTAATCCCCGTCTCCCTAAATTCCCAACTTTCTAAATTCCCGAATCCCCAAATTCCGACTCCTTTAATTCCCGTCTCCCTAAATTCCCAACTTTCTAAATTCCCGAATCCCCAAATTCCGACTCCCTTTTCCTGTCTCTGCAAAGTACTAAATTTTCAAAATACCCTGCAATCTAATATCATAAACTTAAAAAATTTCAAAAATTCCAAAGCACCAAGCACATCGCCCAAATCACAGTCAAATCAAATAATTTATCCAACAAAATAAATTCATCGAACGTCAGAAAAATGCTTTGAGATTCCACTTAAACGTTTTTAGACCGCATTAAAAAGCGAACGCAAGCTACACGATATATTGCATCGAGGCCAATTGATAAAACGCCAAATGGAACAACGAGGACATCTGAAGCTCATTCAGTGACACGACGTCACCTAATGATACGCACGACATTTATGATGCCGCAAACAATATCGTGCCGCCATTTCAAAACCCCTTATTTTATTGGACTCTAAGGAAAACGATTTATTATCGGGAGCCAGTGCCCGTTTGAACAGTCGACGAATAATTTGTTATATAGGTATATATGTGGGCCGGATGTCACCCGAAATACCGCTCTGTATTTCAACGAGAAAATAAAACGATTGACCCGTGACATTTGCTGCCTTTGAGAGACGCCTTGAAATATTCGATGCGTATTCACATGGTAATTGAAGAGGCTTTGGCTTTTGTTGGGATGGATATAGTGTCGCGCTTGTTTACAGCCATTTTGTTAACATTAGCAAAATTATTTAAATTTCAAGAGTTTCAATTTTGGAAAGGAATTTTTGAATTTTTGAGTTTTTAAGTTTGGGAATTTGCAAATTTTCAAGGTTCCAAGTTTTTAAATTTGCAAATTTCCAAATAACCGAATTCTTAGTTTCTCGACTCCCTAAATTCCCGACTCACTAATTTCCCGACTTCCTAAATTCCCGAATCCCTATGTTCCGAATTTCTAAATGGCCGAATCCCTAAATACCCGCTCCCTAAATTCCCGTCTCCCTAAATTCCTGAATCCCTAAATTCCCATTCTCTTAATCCCCGTCTTCCTAAATTCCCGCTCCCTTAATCCCCGAATCCCTAAATTCCCGAATCTCCAAATTCCCACTCCCTTAATCCCCGTCTCCCTAAATTCTCAACTTCCTAAATTCCCGAATCCCTAAATTCTCGAATCCCTAAATTCCCACTCCCTTAATCCCCGTCTCCCTAAATTCCCGAATCCCTAAATTCCGACTCCCTAAATTCCCAACTCCCTAATTTCCCAACTCCCTAATTTTCCAACTCCCCAATTTCCCAACTCCCTAATTTCCCGATTCCTTAAATTCCCGAATCTCTAAACTCCCACTCCCTTAATCCCCGTCTCCCTAAATTCCCGAATCTCTAAATTCTCACTCCCTTAATTCGCGTCTCCCTTAATCCCCGTCTCCCTAAATCTTCATCTACCTAAATTCCCCAATCCCTAAATTCCCAACTCCCTAAATTCCCAACTGCCTAAATTCCCAACTCCCTAAATTCCCAACTCCCTAAATTCCCAACTTCCTAAATTCCCAACTCCCTAAATTCCCATCTATCTAAATTCTCCTCAAACTGTTTATCTGTGTACATATGATGGTTAATTAATTGTGTACACGTGTTAGGTAAATTATGCGTGTGAACGTGGAGTTGAACCTATAAGAAAGTTAGAGTAGTTAACGTTATACCGGTATCGGGTTAATTGAAATCGATTCGTTTGCTTTTCGATATGATATTGTAAGCGAACTCATGAATGAAATCGAGGTTACGCGACGAACTTTGTAGTAACTGCGGGTAAAATCGGAAAGGAAGAGATACGAGCGTGAAACTCGATAAAACGGACTCATTCACTAGTTATCTCGGGTAAATATGTACCCAGATACGCCCTTACATAATGCATCTGCCTATTCTCTGCCCACGTGCATCGCAGTTGTGTCTTTCGCAAATAAAAATTTTTGACTAATGGCAGACTTTCTTATTTTTGACGAAGCTGGTTAGGTTAAATACTGTGAAAAATTAACTAGTATTAAAAACGTTAGGTTAGGTACATATTAGGTTTTGTGTAACAGTGAATTAGTATTATTAATGTTACGTTAGGTCAATTTTAGATTAGGTGTATTAATGGACAAGTATTATTAACGTTAGGTTAGGTCGAAACTAGGTTAGATGTTTCAATAGACTAGTATTATTAATGTTAGGTTAGGTCAAAGCTAGGTTAGTTTAGCAGTGAATTAGTATTATTGATGTTAGGTTAGGTCAATTTTAGATTAGGTGTATTAATGGACAAGTATTATTAACGTTAGGTTAGGTCAAAGTTAGGTTAGATGTTTCAATGGACTAGTATTATTAATGTTAGGTTAGGTCGAAGTTAGGTTAGTTTAGCACTTAATTAGTATTACTGATGTTAGGTTAGGTCAATTTTAGATTAGGTGTATTAATGGACAAGTATTATTATCGTTAGGTTAGGTCAAAACTAGGTTAGATGTTTCAATGGACTAGTATTATTACTGTTAGGTTAGGTCAATATTAGATTATATGTAACAGTTGATTAGTACTATTAATGTCAGGTTAGGTTAATGTTAGGTTAATTGTAGCACTGTGGTAGTATTATTTATCTTAGGTTAGGTCAATGTTTGGTTGTATATAGCAGTGAATTAGTGTTAGTAATGTTAGGTTAGATCAATGTAAGGTTAGGTGTAGTATACCAAAGACTAAATGGCCACCCAAATACATTGCCAATTTCATTTTCCGTTCCTGCTGTCTCGTACTGCAATAGAAACAAGTATCCCAAGTATATTGAATCGAAAGCAACGACAAACCCTATCAAACGAAAAAGCAACGCAATATCACGCGCAAGCAAAGGGCTTCTCATTGAGCGCGACATCAGCCCGTCTACCAGGTTGCGAATATTAGCCGGCACGTCGGTCCTCTGGCAAAGATTTGACAAGCCCACAAAGAGAGAGGGGGAGGAGATCCCTATAGAAGCTTCCACTTGGACGTCCTGGAATGGAAACGAGCAGCCTACCGGTCTGACGTCCGCTGTCAGGCGATTTGACAACGAGATGAGCGTAAGCATCCGTGGCTCGCTGAGCTCCACCGATATCCGATGGATTTCGGTTACGTAAGGGTCCTGTTTGACGAAACTTGTCAGAGAACGCGACTTTACTTTTAAACAGAGATAGGGGAGGATACCAAATTCGCATCTAGGTTAATTCCAAACAATCGGTAACACTGTAGCACGCTTCACGTATATTGTTTATGGCTTGGCATACTATTGGTGGATTATTATTACATCATTAGAACAGTTTATTTTGACGGATGCTCTTGGCTGTGATTCATAGCAAGGATTTACCCCGGCCCACTTTCATGATGACATAAGCGGTATAATTAAATAACCGCGCTACATTTTAAACGACATAACATTTTCTGATGAAAACACCCATGGTCTGACGCGTGACGCACATGACACACCCGGAATTTGGAGTTCAAATCCAATTACAATCCACATAATCAAGACTCGCTGAATATAAAAATATTCTCCGTTCCTTGATATTGTCCGATCGGTTCTGACTGACCCGACAAATAAATCATAAGGCAAGGTTACCTCGTAGCACTGCAGCGCGTGACAATGCTGTCGCGAGTACATTGGAACGAAGTTTTTCATGATTAAATTTTTTCCAAAGATATGATATACTTTAACTTTGATAATTTACTTTTTGGAAAATTCACAAAATATGTCATTTCCAAATGTTTCCGACATCGTGTATTAGTGCGGGAGGTGCCCATGGTGCCCGAACTTGGCGCTACCTTTTATTTACGTGTCATGTACTTTTGTGGGATACTCTTCTAAAACGTGGCGAAAAAGTGCGAGTCAAAACATGTGGATCATTCAATTGAAATGGGTGAGCCGGTAGAGCCACTGTGGCGCTATGTGATGATGTTTGCGAGGGGCACTATAGTGGTCGTACAGAGAGATGGTACTACTACGGTGCCTATAGTGATCGTATGAAGACATGGTACCACTATGGTGCCTGTAGTGGTCGTATAGAGAGATGGTACGTCTATAGTGCCTATAGTCGTCATACAGAGTCATGGTATCACTACAGTGCCTATAGTGATCGTATGAAGATATGGTACCACTATGGTGCCTATAGTGGTCGTATAGAGAGATGGTACGTCGATAGTGCCTATAGTGGTCATACAGAGTCATGGTACCACTACAGTGCCTATAGCGATCGTATAAAGAGATTGTACCACTATGGTGCCTATAGTGGTCATACAGAGAGATGGCACCACTATAGTGCCTATAGTGGTCATACAGTGACATGGTATCACTATGGTGCCTATAGTGATCCTACAGCGTCATGATACCACTATAATGCCTATAGTGATCATATAGAGACATGGTACCGCTATAGTGCCTATAGTGGTCATACAGAGTCACGGTATCACTACAGTGCCTATAGCAATCGTATGAAGAGATTGTACCACTATGGTGCCTATAGTGGTCATAAAGAGAGATGGCACCACTATAGTGCCTATAGTGGTCATACAGTGACATGGTATCACTATGGTGCCTATAGTGATCCTACAGAGACATGGTACCATTATGATGCCTATAGTGATCATATAGAGACATGATACCGCTATAGTGCCTATAGTGGTCGTATAAAGACATGGTACCACTATGGTGCCTATAGTGGTCGTATAGAGAGATGGTACGTCGATAGTGCCTATAGTGGTCATACAGAGTCACGGTATCACTACAGTGCCTATAGCAATCGTATGAAGAGATTGTACCACTATGGTGCCTATAGTGGTCATACAGAGAGATGGCACCACTATAGTGCCTATAGTGGTCATACAGTGACATGGTATCACTATGGTGCCTATAGTGATCCTACAGAGACATGGTACCACTATAATGCCTATAGTGGTCATGCATCTACATGGTACCACTATAGTGCCTATAGTGGTCATACAAAGATATAGTACCCCTATAGTACCTATAGTGCCCATAGTGCCCATAGTGCCTGAACCTTATTCTACCAAGGAAAAATGATAACAGAGGCAGTTCTAATATAGCCAAAGGCAAAATCCCCATGGAAAAGTTAGACAGCCATATCCATGTGATAGCTGCTTAAACGTCGCGAAGTTTAGTCGGAACTGTTATTGGAAAGTCAAACATCGAGCGGCACGGAGCCGGGTCAAAAGTTGGCCACGAGCCCAGCTCGTGCTGTTCTGGCATCAGAGTACAGGGACAACCAGCTCGTGTGCCGAGCAGGAGAGACAGAGACGCGGGAAGATGCGAGAGAAGAATAAAGAGCTGGATCGCAACAAGTCGCTTCTAGCGCGACACGCTTTGACACCGTGGTTAATTAACTGGCTATATAGCGTATGATCGACTTGTCCGCGGCAATTAACGCAAATTCGTGCGCGGAATATGTTTAAGATGGCCAATTTATAGCCCTAATTGCGATTGCGGATACTGACTTCTAGTGGGCTGGGCGAGATTTTAATTTGCACGTGATTTATGCGATCACAGTGGTTCTCAGCGTGGTGGGTTTGAGAGGAATTTATTTGGAGAGATGGGCATAGGTTCATGGAGTCCTAAAATGCAAAAAATATAAAATCCTGTAATCCCAAAATTCTAAAATGATAGAATCCTATAATCCCCGAAAACCAAACCCCAAAATCCCAAAATCTCAAAAATTCCTAAATTCCCGACTCCCTAATTTCCCGACTTGTTAAATTCCCACCTCCTAATTCCTGTCTCCCTAAATTCTCAACTTCCTAAAACCCGAAAAATTCCTAAAAAATTCCCAAAAACCCCATAACCCCAAATCCCAAACTCCAAAATCCTAAAATCCCAACATCAGTACAGTTTGAAAACTGACTAAATCCATCCACATTCCAGACCGACTTTCTCAAGCAGTAAAAGAACAGGGTTCCATCAGAATTCCAGAGAAATCTTCCGAGTGGCCAGACGCGTAAGAAACGAGGGAAGTAAAATTAATCTAAATTAAGTAATCGCTCTTCCTCCGCTCTCCAGGGAGTTCTATGACTATAACAGAAGGAGAGGAACGTCGCATCGTCATAATCGGTCCTCCTCCATCTTTCTTCGTTTCTCGTCGTCTTTTACTTTCTGTTTCGCCGTTACGGTATGCGCCATCTGCCATCCGTCTGCTGGTTAATTAATTGACCAGCCTGTCCTTTCCTCCACTCGTATTTCCCTCTTATTCGTACGATAGTAATAGATTCGTGGAGGAGACTTTCCCAATGATCAGACATCTTTTTATTTTAGTAGAACTTCAAGAAAAGGTTTTGTATGATGATATACAAACTCTAGTCATCGAATTGGGACTAAACGTAATTCCCGACTACTTAATTTCCCAACTCTCAAATTTCCCGCCTTCCTAAATTCCCAGTCCATAAATTCCCGTCTCCCTAAATTTCCGATTCTCAAATTTCCCGCCATCCTAAATTCCAACTCCCTAAATTCCCGAATCCCTAATTTCCCGACTCTCAAATTTCTCCCCTTCCTAAATTCCCGTCTCCCTAAATTCCCACTCCTTAAATTTCGGTCTCCCTAAATTCCCGACTCTCAAATTTCTCCCCTTCCTAAATTCCCATTTCCCTAAATTCCAGACTCTCAAATTTCCCGCCTTCCTAAATTCCAACTCCCTAAATTCCCGAATCCCTAATTTCCCGACTCTCAAATTTCTCCCCTTCCTAAATTCCCATTTCCCTAAATTCCAGACTCTCAAATTTCCCGCCTTCCTAAATTCCAACTCCCTAAATTCCCGAATCCCTAATTTCCCGACTCTCAAATTTCTCCCCTTCCTAAATTCCCATTTCCCTAAATTCCAGACTCTCAAATTTCCCGCCTTCCTAAATTCCAACTCCCTAAATTCCCGAATCCCTAATTTCCCGACTCTCAAATTTCTCCCCTTCCTAAATTCCCGTCTCCTTAAATTCCCACTCCTTAAATTCCCGTCTTCCTAAATTCCCGACTCTCAAATTTCCCGCCTTCTTAAATTCCCACTCCCTAAATTCCCGAATCCCGAATTTCCCGACTCTCAAATTTCTCCCCTTCCTAAATTCCCATCTCCCTAAATTTCCACTCCTTAAATTTCCGTCTCCCTAAATTCCCGACTCTCAAATTTCCCGTCTTCCTAAATTCCCGTCTCCCTAATTTCCCGACTCCCTAAATCCCTTAGACGTAATTTCACTTCCATGAGAGTCCAGCATCTGTAAATTGACGCTTTAACAAAGAAGTTCCCTCAACAACCCTGTCAAAATAATCAATACGTGAGAACGGTTTCCGTGCAGATTATGATGGCCATCTACAATCGTAGATGTCCCAATTAAATGCTCAAAGCCGGCACGTCGATACGTCCTCAACAATGACGCTTATTTTAAATTCTCGTCTGTCGATCGGTTCACGAATGATCGAACGAGCGTGTAATAGGTTCTTAATCGGACTTGAAATTCAGGTTCACGGTTGTTCGATCGAGAGGCGAGGAATCGAGGCGTGTCGTTTAATCGGTCGCTTAAGTAATTGTTTCCGCCTCGTTGGTCGTCGCGTTGAAACGCAAAGGAGCATCACTGTGCGATCCTGTCGAATTGCCGTTTCTGGTAATGGTTCGCTGTAAATAGTTACTGTTATTATCAAAATTCTGCGGGCAAAACTATATATAGATATGTCATATGTGACTATTTTCAGTATGTTTGATTTTGAGGTTAGGTTATGGCATTCAACAAAATTTACGTTTATGCATATGTGTGTGTTGTTGAAGATATTTATTGTACATATGTATTATGCATGTATATATATACATATACATATACATACACATATGCATATGTATACACATGTACATACACATATGCATATGTTCACACATATACATACACATATGCATATGTATACACATATGTATAGACATATGCATATGTTCACACATATACATACACATATGCATACGTATACACATATACATACACATATACATACACATGCACATCCACATACACATCCACATACACATCCACATACACATCCACATACATATATACATTTACATATACATATACATATGCATACACATATGCATACACATATGCATACACATATGCATACACATATACACATACATATACATATGCATGTACATATATATTTGTATATTCAAAACTCTTAAGTCGAACTTAAAAGAAGATGAACTACTTGCATCCATGACGTGGTTGAACTTCGGGTCCGTTCGTGCAGCCTTGTGCCTCACCGCATTCCAATATGGCCGACGACTACAATCAACCCTTCAATACTACCGACTTATCACCGCAAACTATGGCAGTAAAAAGTGAGATTTCTAGCAAAAGAAGTTCTTGAGAAGCTTAGCCAATTTTTATGGCATCGCTCAAGACAAGTTCCTCTGTCACATCGTGAAAGAAACACGGCAATGCAAGAGCGTTGCTAGTTAAAACTCATAAGTCTTCGTCGTGACTTCGCGACGCCACGTGAAAAGGCTTCTCGGTCAAACGGCGCCCACGATAAATCTTAATTCGCGCGATGAAAGCGGCGCTTAACGTTTCGCCGGCTGAGATATGGGCTTCCTTCTTTGTGTGCGTCCCGTGCGAAAAAGGAAAACAGGGAAATTGTCCTGCTGGAACAACCTCGTTTGCATATTTATTTCTGGTCTATTGAGTTGCTAGTTTCTTCAGGGTCAGATCGTGCGATTGCGGTACGCAGCGAGATCCAGCAGATAAGTACGTCAAATTAGAAAGGAAAAATACGGTGAATGATTCTCGTTAGTCTTTCAATATTAATCATTCTCTATTTTACTGCATGAAATTGAAATTATGGATAATTACGCGAATGGAGTGGGGTATTTGAGAGGACTCTTTTTATATTGCCGAAAAGGGTGGTATAATAAGTTAAGGCTTTTGCAAGGTTTTTGTAATTGAATTGGTTTACGAGAGGATAACTGTCGAATGCTCAAGACGGCGATATAATGAGAGTCTAGATTTTTATCAAAATATTAATGTATTTTTGCACACGAGTTAACGTCTGGATTGAATCATTCAGAAAGGAAAAATACATTCACTGATTCTCGTTAGTCAAGTTCCAACATTAATTATCCTCAATTTGGGAAAACTCTTGTTATATTGCCAAAAGAAGATAGTATAACAAATTAAGGCTTTTGCAAGGTTTTTTGCAAGGTTTTTGAATTGACCATGAAGTGAATTGGTTCAAGAAAGGATAACTGTCAGATTCTCAAGACGGCGATATAATGAGAGTCTAGATTTTTATCGAAATATTAATGTATTCTTTCACATGAGTTAACGTCTGGATTGAATTATTCAGAAAGGAAAAGTGCGTTCACTGATTCTCGTTAATCAACTTCCAATATTAATTATTCGCAATTTGAGAAGACTCTTGTTATATTGCCAAAAGAAGGTAGTATAATAAATTAAGGCTTTTGCAAGATTTTTTCAAGATTTTTGCAATTGACCATGAAGTGAATTGGTTCAAGAAAGGATAACTGTCAGATTCTCAAGACGGCGATATAATGAGAGTCTAGATTTTCATCAAAATATTAATGTATTCTTTCACACGAGTTAACGTCTGAATTGAATCATTCAGAAAGGAAAAATACATTCACTGATTCTCGTTAGTCAAGTTCCAACATTAATTATCCTCAATTTGGAAAAACTCTTGTTATATTGCCAAAAGAAGGTAGTATAATAAATTAAGGCTTTTGCAAGATTTTTTCAAGATTTTTGCAATTGACCATGAAGTGAATTGGTTCAAGAAAGGATAACTGTCAGATTCTCAAGACGGCGATATAATGAGAGTCTAGATTTTCATCAAAATATTAATGTATTCTTTCACACGAGTTAACGTCTGAATTGAATCATTCAGAAAGGAAAAATACATTCACTGATTCTCGTTAGTCAAGTTCCAACATTAATTATCCTCAATTTGGAAAAACTCTTGTTATATTGCCAAAAGAAGGTAGTATAATAAATTAAGGCTTTTGCAAGATTTTTTCAAGATTTTTGCAATTGACCATGAAGTGAATTGGTTCAAGAAAGGATAACTGTCAGATTCTCAAGACGGCGATATAATGAGAGTCTAGATTTTCATCAAAATATTAATGTATTCTTTCACACGAGTTAACGTCTGAATTGAATCATTCAGAAAGGAAAAATACATTCACTGATTCTCGTTAGTCAAGTTCCAACATTAATTATCCTCAATTTGGAAAAACTCTTGTTATATTGCCAAAAGAAGGTAGTATAATAAATTAAGGCTTTTGCAAGATTTTTTCAAGATTTTTGCAATTGACCATGAAGTGAATTGGTTCAAGAAAGGATAACTGTCAGATTCTCAAGACGGCGATATAATGAGAGTCTAGATTTTCATCAAAATATTAATGTATTCTTTCACACGAGTTAACGTCTGAATTGAATCATTCAGAAAGGAAAAATACATTCACTGATTCTCGTTAGTCAAGTTCCAACATTAATTATCCTCAATTTGGAAAAACTCTTGTTATATTGCCAAAAGAAGGTAGTATAATAAATTAAGGCTTTTGCAAGATTTTTTCAAGATTTTTGCAATTGACCATGAAGTGAATTGGTTCAAGAAAGGATAACTGTCAGATTCTCAAGACGGCGATATAATGAGAGTCTAGATTTTCATCAAAATATTAATGTATTTTTTCACACGAGTTAACGTCTGAATTGAATCATTCAGAAAGGAAAAATACATTCACTGATTCTCGTTAGTCAAGTTCCAACATTAATTATCCTCAATTTGGGAAAACTCTTGTTATATTGCCAAAAGAAGGTAGTATAATAAATTAAGGCTTTTGCAAGATTTTTTCAAGATTTTTGCAATTGACCATGAAGTGAATTGGTTCAAGAAAGGATAACTGTCAGATTCTCAAGACGGCGATATAATGAGAGTTTACATATTTAGCATAATGTTAACATATTTTTTTACATGAAATCACTTGAATTATTCAGAAAGGAAAAATAGAAGAAGTGCAGACTTGCAGCCTCGTTTTCAATGAACCATTGTGAATGAACATTGCTGGCGGTCATTACACGCCAGCACATCGTTCCGCAGAGCGAATAGAGAACGTGTATTTTGGTACTCTTGCAGCGTGAAATAATAATTCATTACCTAACCTAGCCCAACCTCTACGTCGGTCGACAAACACGGAACAGTTTTATTTTCTTCTTTCAGGTTTATCGATCTCCGCGACGCGATGAATGTATTATATTATCGAGTTACCGTTTCGATACGTAGCGCGCAATCTCGCGGTAAAAAATGAAGTCCGCCCAATCGACTCGCGTTGTTTCCCCCGTAATAATGTTACCAATTTATCGGTAATTAAAGGCTGCCACGCGAAGCACGCCGGTATGCCGGTTTAATTAAACTTTTTCTTTATTGTTGCTGCCGATCGTTAAAACCGATGTAACGGGACCGAAACATCGCGAATTTCTGCGCCCCATTTTCCATCCCCCGGTAAATATTCCGGCCTTTATCAAACGGAATTCCTTGTTTTTGTAACGACGAACATATTTTCGTCACGAATTTTGCCGTTCGATTTTGTCGTCATTTACCCGTTAATAATTTGCCGTTCAAATTCAGAAGTTGTTACGGTTAAAGGTAAAATTACATTTATCAAATTAGTTTATGGATCACGGAAATTTGGAAGGGTATCCGAATTTTGCGATGGCGATGTATCGTTAAATATGTAAATTATTTTATTAATAAAACATAGATGCAATTTTTTTAATAATTTGTTTCATAATTGTTGATGGATTATTACGTTTGTCCATTTTCCTGGGGAGCCATTTTGACATCCACAGTTTCGATTTAGAACAGGTATCGCTGGCGCCACCGTCGCAGACACTCAGAAACCTGTTCGTGCAAATACGATTGCCTGCACGAGTTTACACGCGAAGGCCCATCCTTTGTGTATAGAACAAGGATTCTGTGGGTATGTTCCCATGCAGGAGCGTCTCAGGGCTGTAACTTTCTACTTTCAGAGCGCCCTTCTCAGACCCCACCTTTGCATATCAAAATTCTATACTTCTTAGGTTAAATCGAATTAGTAAATCAGTGAGTTCTAATTATTTTCAAGAAAAATGGCGAAGTGAGTGTTATTCATATATTGTCCTAACTATCAGATGTCCACATCGTCTGCATTTTCCTTAGGAAAGCCTTGAGAGCCACTAAACTAACCTAACTTTTTAATGTCCACATTTCCAAATTCTCAACTCCTTGAAATCTTAATTGTAAGGAAAGTGAATGTTAGGATTCTTTCAGCCACATCCACATTTTCCATAGGGAAGCCTCAGAAGCTTCTAAATAAACCTAACCTAGCTTAAACTAACTTAACTTTCCAATAACTTAAATTAACCTAATCTAATCTAACCTAACTTTCCAATAGCTTAACCTAACCTAATCTAATCTAACCTAACTTTACAATAGCTTAACCTAACCTAATCTAATCTAACCTAACTTTACAATAGCTTAACCTAACCTAATCTAATCTAACCTAACTTTACAATAGCTTAACCTAACCTAATCTAATCTAACCTAACTTTACAATAGCTTAACCTAACCTAATCTAATCTAACCTAACTTTACAATAGCTTAACCTAACCTAATCTAATCTAACCTAACTTTCAAATAACTTAATCTAACCTAACTTTCTAATAACCTAAACTAACCTAACTTTCCAATAACCTAAACTAACCTAGTCTAACCTAACATTCCAATAACTTAATCTAACCTAACTTTCTAATAACCTAAACTAACCTAACTTTCCAATAACCTAAACTAACCTAATTTTCCAATAACTTAACCTAACCTAACTTTCCAATAACTTAACCTAACCTAACCAAACTTTCCAATAACTTAACCTAACCTAACTTTCCAATAACCTAAACTAACCTAACTTTACAGTAAACTAAACTAACCTAATTTTCCAATAACTTAACCTAACCTAACTTTCCAATAACTTAACCTAACTTAACTTTCCAATAACCTAACCTTACTTTCTAATAACCTCACCTAACTTTCCAATAACTTAACCTAACTATCAAATGTCCATACCTCAAAATTCCCAAATTGTAAGTAAATACGAAACTGTTTTCCATATCCCAATTTCCCCCAGGGAAGCCTCGCAGCAGAGTGCACAACGTTATATAAATTTACTATTAACAAAAGCTTTTACGTAATTCGAATATTCGTATCCGTCAGTATCGCCTCGATATTTACCGTTGCGTAATACAAGTATATTGCATGCTTTTATGTAACTATTGCGCGATTTTAGCAAATTAGTTTTGAACGTAATAATTGGTTGACAACAGGCAGCGTTCAGGACAAATGTTTCGATCGCTGCTGCATCCTTGGGGAATTCCAAGAAACGCCAGGGACAGTGGCTTCGTTTTTTCTTCGAAACCGTCGGTGTTTCCTTATTTCGCCACTGGTCGCTTCTCGACTCGTCCGACTACTTAACCTAACCTCTTTGAGCCTTGTGCTGGATTAATAGAAGGTTCGTTGTATTTGAATTCTGATAATTCGTGATTTATAATGTAGGATTGTCGTTTTATTAGTTATAGACAAAACGGGGAAATGGACTGTTAGGGAAGGTAGGTGATCATTTAAAAATATAGAAATTTGAAAAGTGTGATATATATAAAGCTTGAACTACAATGCTGGACAACGTAGAAGTTTCTGATTGGTCAACTCGCAGAGTGGTCACCATGTCTGAAGGCACGGAGTGCGCGCGAAATTTGAAATACATTTTCAAGTATTTGTCATAATAATCAAATTACAAGTCCATTTTCAGTATATCTTGCGTCAATTCATATTTAATGCATGTAAACATTTATTTTATACAAAGTTACTAAAAATTATTTTTGTTACAGAAAATTTTCATTATTCTATTATTGTAGGAATTCAATAAATGAAATTACTTCTGGAAGTTAAAAATTAATTAAATAATGAGTAAAACACCATTACAAGAATAATCTCTTCACAATTTTAATAATTAGCCTACCACAATGCGAACGATATCGTTCGTTTGATTGGATCTGGGTTACGCTCGCTAATTAGTCGCGAATTTTCGGCAGAAAATTGATGAAAGAGGCAAACGAACCGGGTATGGTACGATACCAGGCGGTTCATTGCAAAAGCGTTAAAATGTAACCGTTAATTAACAGACCGCTACGTCTTTCTTAACTTTTCCTTTCCATTTCCTGCCGGCTGTGTAATGCGAAGTCGTCTTCTTTACTTTAACAGTGAAAGGGGTTACTTCACTTACATTCATTGTTCGTTACAAGTTAAAATAAAGGGAATGGTGAAGCAACGAGTGAGAAATTGGATAATATTGAACTTGGAGGATTCTATAAGAATTTTAATGACATAGCAATTTATGCGGAGGCTTACGAAGTTCTGGGGGAGTATAGATGCGTTAAGGAGTGTAGAGACTGGGGACAGTGGAGACTCTGGAGTATATGGACTCTAGGTGTTATAGACATTTTAGGAATGATGGAGACTCTGGGGACTAGCTGGACTCTACCATTGGTACTAGGACTCTGGGGACTGTCAGAATTCTGGGGATACCATGGGTACTGGAGACTACCAGATCTCTGGAGCTATCATGGGTACTGAGGACTGCGAGGACTCTGGAGCTGCCATGGGTACTGAGGACTACCAGCACCCTGGGGCTACCATGGGTACTGGAGACTACCAGATCTCTAGGGCTACCATGGATACTGGAGACTACCAGATCTCTAGGGCTACCATGGGTACTGCAGACTGCCAGATCTCTAGGGCTACCATGGGTACCGGGGACTACCAGATCTCTGGAGCTACCATGGGTACTGAGGTCTGCCAGATCTCTGGAGCTATCATGGGTACTGAGGACTACCAGAACTGTGGGGATACCATGGTTACTGGAAACTATCAGATCTCTGGAGCTATCATGAGTACTGAGGACTACCAGATCTCTGGAGCTGCCATGGGTACTGAGGACTACCAGGACCCTGGGGCTACTATGGGTACTGGAGACTACGAGAACTCTAGGGCTACCATGACTCTGGGTACTCCCTGGACTCCGGAGGCTATCAGGTCTCAAGGAACAATGGGGACTCTGTGGATCACCAGGTCTATGGAGACCACTAGGGCTATACGAACCACTAGGACTATGAGGACCTATAAGGACTACGAGCACAAACACGTCGGATTAACATTGTAGCTCAAGCAACAGAAGAATTGTAAAAATTTTTCAAAAGTATAGTGTCATATCAAATTCTATGAACTTATTTTACAAAGCCTTGTCTTAAAAAAAATACCAGTCAATTCAATGTCTTATGTTAAGTTAAGTCAGCCCCATACTTCGATCCTGAAATCAAAATGTCCTCTAAACAAAATGGCCGCCTCCCACGACTCTTAAACATCATTCCATTAACATAAATCGAAACAACCTAAGAAAAAACCAATTTTTCTAAAGTGCCACGATGAGTCACCATTTTCCCATCTGAAACGTACAGCTTGAACCCGTGTCTAAGACCGATGAAGAAGAAAGGAGAATAAACTGTGAAAAAAAGAAAATATCGGGCATTCCGTAGCTGGAGGCGTATCTTCATCGAGTGTCTTCTAGCAAGCTGGGAGAGCAGCCGTGTGAAAAGGGCTTTACGTGTGCGAATCGCCGCCAGCGGAGACGCACGAGGGCCTTCTTTTCCTTTAGACCTGTACTTCCTCTCTTATGCAGGCTACCCCAACACAAAGCGGTGTTTTCTACGCGGCACGGAGCCACGCTGTGCAAGGTCTCTCGCGTTCGTTCCCCTCCCTCTGCCCCTAACCCCTCCCCCCTTCGCATCGCGCATCCACGCTGTTTCACAGTCGTCGTTCCTCTTTCTCGTTCGCCCATTCTTTCTCAGGCCCTCATCGTGCCCTCTCGGTTCCTCACCTTGCCCAGTCGTGTATTTTTTTCGCCTATGCCAGTGGCGCTCAACTGGTACGCAGGTGATACGTTATACGATACTTTTATTGTCTATGGAGTCATTTTACATTCAAAGGTGCGGGCTCTCGGTAAATCCCCGCTGGATAATTTCATGTTGGTGCTATTTCATTCTTGTTAGTATTATCTTATGGTTGGTTTTATTTCACACAAATTACCATGCGAGTTCTCCCTTCAAGGTCCATTTTCTACTACTGTCTCTAGAGCCCCAAAAGCAGGCAATTATCGAGCATGTAAAGTGTAACCAAATAAAAATTGATTCAAACGAAACAGTTCTTGTAAATTAAATGTTTTTTTTTATTGAATACTGTTAATTTTTATTCTCTCCAATTATTCTAAAACAAAATGGACGTGTTTTTCTATGTATATCTTAGTGATTTAGCGCTGCTTTTACGTATTAAAAAGTGGTTGAAAACCGCTGGAATATGCGACCGTGTGCATACACCGGGTGTCGAATGGGAATAGATTTGCACCGATTACTCTAATTAAGTATAGGTGAATTTGTAAAAGGGGACTTTATTCAAATGTCTTCAAACTGGGCGGGGTTATAGGAGCGTGTTGTCTACAATGCATTCATCGACTGAGACAAGGGGAATGACTCACCATTTGCATTATTCGTCATTGTTCAGTGCATGAAGTTCAAGGTTAACTTAGGCGCTGCTTCGAGATTTTTGGAACAAATTTCTGGTTTTGAACCTTGAATAAGTGACGAGAGCCCATAAAGGGAAACCTTGCCCTAGGTTCTCCCTAGCGCAAGTTCAGGGACTCCCCTCTTAATCAACGGAAGCCAGTGGCGAAAATATACTTCTTCACCGATATAGCGAGATCATAAATTCCACCCTTGTTGAAACATGACTATAGGTCCATATAAATTGCAGTTTCCTTATAAGACTACAGTTCCGAGTTTAACGATTTTTCGCATGAAGGTAATGGGTAAAAATCCGCGCGAAACAATCGCGGGTTTTAACGGGAGGACCGCCTCTTGGCAACCGACGACAGCTCCCACGAATCAGACAACAATAGACGAACAACAGCAACACCTTGCGTACCGGCAAAGTTTTCGCGTGTGCGAAACAGCATTACCGGCTTTCGAGTTTCGCGTCGTGAGACACCACCCCGTATAGGAGGTAGTGGCGGCGGTACACAGAGGGGCCGGGTGTATCGTGTGTCGATACACTAATACACATCACACAGATGGTCGCAGAGAAACGGAGAAAGGGTGCCAGACAGAGAAAGGGAAAGAACGAAGCAAGAAGAAGAAGAACAGGAGTAGTCGAGTCGAGTCGGCTGTTGCCGGCTGTGCGAGCTTCTCCCTCCCTTCGTTCTCTTGCCATCCCTCCCCGGCTTCGTCGCCCTACCCAGCATGGTCGCTTCAATCACCCCACGTCCCTCCGGCGAGTCGACATGTTTCCCCGTCTGACCCCTCCGCACCCTAAGGCTGCGTTCACAATACTAATTCTACATCTTGGGGGTGCTTCCATTTCACGTATGATTCCATATATTTCATGTGTGATTATTTCATATATTTCATGTGTGATTATTTCATATATTTCATGTATGATTATTCCATTTATTTCATGTATGATCATTCCATATATTTCATGTATGATCATTGTATATATTTCACATATGATCATTCCATATATTTTACATATGATCATTGTATATATTTCACATATGATCGTTCCATATATTTCATGTATAATCATTCCATATATTTCATGTATAATCATTCCATATATTTCACATATGATCATTCCATATATTTCACATATGACCATTCCATATATTTTATATGACAAGTAACTAACTTTACATTACAAGTAATTAAGTTTAAGGACCAAATTCTATTTGTGGGTAATATTTTCAGGACTTAATTACAAGAATATAATTGAAAAATATAGGATTGAAGAATGGTAGGTCTGAGGATGTGTAAGAGTGTGAGGATTGAATGTGGTGATCACACTATTTGAGAAATTAATTACAAGAATGTAATTTAAAAATATAGGATTGAAGAATGGTAGGTTTGAGGATATGTAAGAGTGTGAGGACTGAATGTGGTGATCACACTATTTTAGAAATTATTTACAAGAATGTAATTTAAAAATATAGGATTGAAGAATGGTAGGTTTATGGATATGTAAGAATGTGAGGACTGAATGTGGTGATCACACTATTTGAGAAATTAATTACAAGAATATAATTTAAAAATATAGCATTGAAGAATGTTAGGTTTGAGGATATGTAAGAATGTGAGGATTGAATGTGATCATGCTATTTGAGAAATTAATTACAAGAATGTAATTTAAAAATATGTTTATTTTAAAATTTTTAAATTTGAAATATATATTTTAAGTATAATTTAAAAAAATATATATTAAAATGCTATTTGAAAACTTGGGAACTTGGAGTGTGTTTAAAAGTGCAAACTTGGGACACCACGTGACTGAGGCAGCCATTTTGAAATGAGGGACTATACATGAGCATCACAATGTGATAAATTGAAAATGTGACAATTTGGAAGTGTAGAGATGTAAAATATAGATGAAAAGTTTATGAAATAAAAAAATTTGAAAGTATCAGAGATGAGTAATTCTGCTGAAGTGAAAACAATTGTGAACGCAGCCTATAGCAGCCGAGAGTCGAGTGGTCGTGTACGTCCTCCCCTCGTGTCCCTCGCCCATCGTCTCCTTTCCCCCTCTGATTCGTCGTCTCGCTCTACCCCTCTCCGTCCTCTACCCTCGGCTCCTCTCGTGGCGTGCCACGACTCGTGGCGAAGTTTTAGCGTCGCCTACCTCTACTCGTGGCGTGCCTACAATTCTTAGCCGGATCTATTACGCGCAGTTTTCGTGTTCGCGCGACGTTTCGTCCTCGCCAATTCGTTTTCTCTGCCCGTAACCTTCCTTTTTATCCAGCCGTTCGTCATCTGTTCACATATTTTTTTTTCGTAGCCGAGCGGAGTCAGTGTGTAATACGAGCCGAAATAGTGAAACGGTTTACGATTTTTTTTCACCACGCGGGTGTACCGGAAGAAAGATCTCGCCGGAAGTAACCCCCCACCAGTGTGCTGTAAGTGGCCGATCCGCGCCATCTCCTAACCTCCAAAAACGTTTTCGCGAGGCAAACCGCTGTTTCGTGACAAGCCAAACCGGGCAGCGGCTGCATCCTGCTCATCCGCGTGACGTTGTCTTCGATTCAATATTCAGCAGGCGTTCGCGCGTTCGTTCACTTCGCTTCGGTTTGTGCGTGGAAATCATCGATCTCCGGTTTTTCGCCGTTTGTGAACCGATAACGTTTTATTTGGCCTGTGCGGTTTTTTGTGTATTGTGCCAAGGATACGCCTCCATCTTTACGGAATTACGTTTTGGATACGATCTTCTCTGCCCGCCCGGTCCTACCGTTCGCACGGTGAGTAACGGAAATTGTTTTATGACAAGCAAAGCCGAGCTCGCGACGATGCTCGGCGCGCGCGTGCTCCGAAATCCGTGAGTGTACGCGCGTACCCCACCGTCTGTGAGTTTCAAGGGCGCATGTCCAACGACCATTCGCCGACGCTTCGTTCAAACGTAACGTCTCTTTTCTTTTTTTTTTTCGCTCACAGGTAACTACGCCGTATTCGCATCGCCGTGTTTTTGTTCGTGGCGCGGCGTCGTTAACCCGCTCCGTTTTCTCGCGCACGATTGTCCGGCAACTTTTGTTCGCGTCTAGGTCACGATTACTGGCGTCGATCCTGGAAATCATAATATTTGCTTCGCTTCGGGTGTTTACGTTCGCGCGCTCGTCATTCGTTCACACACGCGCGCTTCGTTACGCGCCAAAACTTTGCCGAATTTTTACACCGGTTTCCTTTCTTACAACTTTTCGAACATCGATGTTTGAATCGAAAATTAATTTTGTCGATAATTTTATCGATAATTGGTAGTTAAGTCTGTAATATCGTACATAATTTTGTCACTCGATTTTAATGTTTAGATTGTCAACATTAGGTGGTTTGAATCTAACCTCTTTACTTGACAGATTTAAATGACAAGTATGAGGTAAACATTAAAGTTTAATGAACAAATTTAATTGGTAAAATGTTGCGTCGTGGGCTTTCATAAATTTTCTCAATATTAGATGTTCATAAATATTAAGATACATAATAATAAAATATTAAGCTACATAATAACAATAAAATATTAAGCTACAGTACTCGACAGCCACGCGTCGATGTTTGAATTTCGCGCGCTTCGTGCAACGTTCAAATTCAAACGTTTTTTAAACGTTTCAATTGAAACAGAGTCTAAGTAATTACAGACAGTATCTCAATTATATTTTATGATGAATTTAAGCTTATTATACAGTTGAAATAATACCCAGGTATTCTGATGACTATAATAAATATTAATGTTGGCTCGATATCTATGCTCTGAAACTACTATACAGCGTGTGTATCATTTGTATCCAGATCTTTATATCACAATGCTCTACAAAATGCTTAATTTCTTGCACCACTGCACAACTTAGTTTACGAATACAAATTTAGCATTTGCTCAACCATAACGTATATCTTTCCAAGTAGATTTACGATTGTACCATCATTTTCGAAGTCTGCCAAGTGTCAAATAAATCATGTTGACGTTAACAATTCCTTCAAGCATGCAAAAGTATTCGACTTTACAAATATACCGACCACTTCCTCCTAAAACTCTCTCGTAATCCTCGCCCGTGACCAAACTACCTTCTTACTTTCTCGATTTCCCTTACGAAACAGCCTCGGTCTTTGATGATACTAGCCTTGGTATACTACCATTATAGTTTTTTTGTGCAATCATTAGATCACTCTGCGAGTAATGTTCTTTCTACTTTACTTTTGTGTATCTTGTGACTCATGTCGGAAATTAAAAAATTTTTTAGGTTTCTGGTGGTTAGATTCTCAAATTTTATAAATTTTCTTGCTTTCAGATTTCTAAGAAGGGTCTGTATATTATTAAATGACAAATCTAGTATATTGCCGAATTTTCTATTTCAAGTCTACTATATCGCCAAATTTTGAAACTACTAAATTTTAGGATCTACAAGATTTAAATTCCTAAAATTTGTAAATCCAAACTATTATAATCTAAAAATTTACATATATCACCGAACTTTCTATATCGCCGAATTCCCTATATCACCAAATTTTGGAACCAGCACATTCTCGGATCTCCAAGACCTAAATTCCCAAAATTTATAAATCCAAACTATTATAATATACAAATCTACATATATCGCCGAATTTCCTATATCTCCAAATCTCCTCTGTCCCCGAATTTTCCACATACTTAAAACTCTATTTTCGAATTTCCTGCATTCCCAAATTTCTTATATCGCCGAATTTCTTATATCACCGAATTTGCTATATTGCCGAATTTCCTATATCCTCGAATTTCACACATTCCCAAAGCTTTATTTTCGAATTTCCTACATCTCCAAATTTCCTATATCGCCGAATTTCATATATCGCCAAATTCCCTATATCGCCGAATTTCCTACATCCCCAAATTAAATTTCTACCTTCTCAAACCCTCAATCCCAAATTTCCAAGATTTTCAAATCCTAAATATCCAAATCCCCAAATTTGCTATATTGCCGAATTTCCTATATCACCAAATTCCCTATATCGCCGAATTTCTTACATCTCCAAATTAAATTTCCAACTTCTCAAACCCCCAAACTCAAAGTTCAAAAATTTTCAAATCCTAAATATCCAATTCCCAAATTTGCTATATTGCCGAATTTCCTATATCACCAAATTCCCTATATCGCCGAATTTCTTACATCTCCAAATTAAATTTCCAACTTCTCAAACCCCCCATCCCAAAGTTCCAAAATTTTCAAATCCTAAATATCCAAATCCCCAAATTTGCTATATTGCCGAATTTCCTATATCACCAAATTCCCTATATTGCCGAATTCTCTACATCCACAAATTAAATTTCCAACTTCTCAAACCCCCAATCCCAAATTTTCAAGATTAACAAATCCCAATTATCCAAATCCCCAATTTTGCTATATTGCCGAATTCGCTAATTTCCTACAACCCCAAATTTCTAACATCTCTCAAATCTCGAACTCTCAATCCCAATATTCCCAAAATTCCTAAATACGAAAAATCTCCAGACTCGATTTTCCGAATTTCCGTTCGCAGAACTACAAACAGGTCTAAGATCACCGGACTTATCGTAGCATTAGGGTAGTATACTTAACCACTTACTCGTAATCCTCTTTCAGTCCTTCTTTCAGGTCAGTTCCTACCGCAAAACAGTCCGAACAGAAGGCCAGAACTGATCGATACTTTTCCACCCACGTGGGCGCTTGTACGAGGGTATTGGACCCATTGGTTAGCGTGGTCGCGTACACGCGATGAGTTCGAGGAACCAACAGACACAGAAGTCGCCGTTTCCACGATAAAGCCTCGTGTAACTGTACGCTACGAGGGCAGCATTTTTACGCCCACTACACACCGAGTAATCACAGATATCGTGGGGTCGCTAATAACAATTTAATGGGTCAAAAGCGGACGAACGCCCCGAGATAATTCTGGCTAATTGACATCGCCGATATCGTGCAGCATTAACGAACAATCAAATGGGAGAAATTTATGAATGAACAGTTCATTGGCGATGATTAGAATTTCCATGAACTCACTTTGATAACGGATTTAACAAAAATTTTCCAGAGGTTTAATTGTTAAAGTCACGGGTTTGTTAGCGGTTGGTTTGTTAATTCAGAATTTGGCAAAAATGCCAGAAATTGTCTCGTTATGCTAAATGATCGTGATTGAAATAATTAGAGTGGAATTAATGAAATATTCCCGATAACGGATCATTTTAAAATACGTTTAACACCTTGTAATTAATGAACGATGTCGCGGATGTTTTGCGCGATCCCCAGCAATTTTGGAACGCTAGAAATTCATTTCGGATGCTATTGAAATAAATAGAATATTCAAAATATTACACGCGCACGTCGAACGGTGATATCGCAAATTAATTTAATACATTCAACGCGATGTACATAATTAGTGACTTAATTGAATCTCTGTATCCAACTAAATTAACCTCGTTAAATAAAAACATTAATTGCTCTTCAAAAATTCGTTAAAAAAATGTTCCTTTTACTCGGCGAAAGATAAATAAAAAAATTGCTCGCGTATGCGGGAAACTTTCGGATCTCTGGATAATTAACGGAACAAAACCTAACAAGTTTCGACACACGATTCGCTGAGAAGTTTGCTTTCAGTTCGCCTAGAAATAGTTTCGATTATTAATATCGTCCAAAATTTCACTGGAGAACGGAGTATCTGGCAGCTACTAATTTTAGACAGTATTTCCTTAGCAGGTGCTCGTAAAGCAACTTCGACATCATTTTTTTATGAAGCCGAAGCTATAAAGCGGACGAAAGAGTTAATTTATTTCTTTATTCGATGAACACTTTGACCACTGTTTGCTTAAAAAATCATACAGTTCATAATAAAAGTTAGAAGTTCAGTTTTGAGCTAACAAATTCAATATATTACTATATGTTACTATTTGTTGTGTTATCCGCTACTTCATTAAATTTATTAGCTGTGCAAGAAAAATAAAAAAAAAGGTCCAAAATAAATTTCAAGTTCCTC
Source organism: Megachile rotundata (assembly GCF_000220905.1). NCBI lineage: Eukaryota > Metazoa > Arthropoda > Insecta > Hymenoptera > Megachilidae > Megachile > Megachile rotundata. Next base: position 26,068 of record NW_003797162.1, read on the forward strand.
TCTAAATAATTGCAATTTTTGCCCGAAAATATCTATCAGGGTCTTTCCAAGAAAAGTCGATGAAAACCCTTTGTTCGACCCATCTGGGTCAGTCAAGAATAATGGACAGTGTTCAACACAAATTTGACCAAGGTGGGCTCTGTTTTGATCGAAAATTGAGGGGGCGTTTGTTGCAACCGCAATTTACCTCGCACGAAGACGGTCGATGTCGATCTGGCTCGCAATAACGACGCCATTGTCAATAGAAACTGGCTTTAAACCGGCAATCAGAGCGTACCTTCCTGCAAGTTAAACACGTTCGCATCGCGTATTGCGTTAGAGCGGTTGTCGGCCAAAGAAACTCTTTGTACGTAACAGCCTCTTCGACGATTAGAAACTGTGTCTTTTGCGTTGCTTTTCACCAGGCTTCTTCCTTGACGAGGAATTTATCGGACGGAATCGTGAAACAATTGTAGGGACCTCAAAATATAGCTTGGATGTATATTTTATGTTTGTTAGGTCAGTATTTTTGTTTGGGAAATTCGTAACTTTCGGTTTGTTAGTTTTGTTGGCTTTTTTTGTTTGTTGCGGGTAGTTTTCGTGTGTTGTAGAGTCATTTCTAGGGTTGTAGGCTGTTTTCGGATGTTGTCAGCCATTTTCGTATATTTTCGACCATTTTTGGACGTTACCGATCATTTTTGGACGTTAGCAGTCATTTTTGGACGTTGTCGGTCATTTTCGTGCGTCTTCGGCTATTTTCGTACCTTCTCGGCCATCTTCGTACGTCTTCGGTCATTTTCGTACACTAGCGGCCATTTTCGTATGATGTCGGCCATTTTGTGCACGATCAGCCATCATTTCTCTTCCTCACCGCTCAAGATTTAGTTTTGAAATACTTTTCTTTCAAACAAAAAGAAATATCAAAGAAATTTTTCACTTCTAAAGAGGTATAATACATACTTAAACAAAATAAATCCATACAGAGAATTTTATTAAGTAAAAAATAACTTTCAAGGCTAAGAATTGAAGAGTTCCTTTAATAAAATGTTCCTTGAATAAAATTTCTTTACATAAAAATTGTATAAATCAAATATTAGAATATTAGAACTGTCTCCGTCATAAAATTTAAGAATGAGCGATCTAATCGTAAGAATTCGTCCGCCAAGAATATTCAACCAGTTTCGAAGCTCCGTCTGCGTTCCTCGACTGAAATTCCCCAGAACACCGGAGAAACCGGTTCCACGTGGCTACTACCGCGATGGGGTCCACACCGTTGCAACAAGGGACGTCCAGTAACAAAAAGCGTCCATGGGCATCGAAACAGGTGGCCCCTGCGTCATCTGGGAAAATAACTTTCAGTTTCATTGGGGCATTTGAATGGAGTCATCGTTTATACGTAACGCGACACGAATCGTTGAGATATGGGTCGTTTTGATAAGACACCAGATTCACGAGCTACGATTGCGGCTGTGCTACAGTCATCAAATGTTAAATTCCTCTCTTGCTAATGTTAACTGGCATTTTATCGTTGTATGAGGTTACTAGTGGTTTATATGATGCTTTTATTTATTTAGGTTAGGTGGTTCTGCTGGTTATTTCAGTTAGGTTGTGTTAGGTTATTATTAGATGGGTTTCGTTTTAAGGTAGGTCTAATTCTAAGTTTGGTCTCATTCTAAGTTAAGTCTAAGCTAGATTCAGTTTTAAGCTAGGTCTATTAGTTTGGTCTCAATCTAAGTTAGGTCTGATTCTTAGTTAGGACTCATTCTAAGTTTGGTCTCATTCTAAGTTAGGTTTAATTCTAAGCTAGGTCTAATTCTTAGTTTGGTCTCATTCTAAGTTAAGTCTAAGCTAGATCCAGTTCTAAGCTAGGTCCAATTCTTAGTTTGGTCTCAATCTAAGTTAGGTCTGATTATTTAAGTTAGGTCTGATT
>NW_003797162.1:28174-46563 GCF_000220905.1 Megachile rotundata
GTTTAAGTTAGGCCTAATTCTAAGCTAGGACTCATTCTAAGTTTGTTCTCATTCTAAGTTGAGTTTAAGCTAGATCCAGTTCTAAGCTAGGTCCAATTCTTAGTTTGGTCTCAATCTAAGTTAGGTCTGATTCTAAGTTAGGACTAATTCTAAGTTTGCTCTCATTCTAAGTTGAGTCTAAGCTTGATCCAGTTCTAAGCTAGGTCCAATTCTTAGTTTGGTCTCAATCTAAGTTAGGTCTGATTCTAAGTTAGGACTAATTCTAAGTTTGCTCTCATTCTAAGTTGAGTCTAAGCTTGATCCAGTTCTAAGCTAGGTCCAATTCTTAGTTTGGTCTCAATCTAAGAAGTTTGAGCTAGATCCAGTTCTAACCTAGGTCCAATTCCTAGTTTGGCCTCAATCTATGTTAGGTCTGATTCTAAGCTAGGACTCATTCTAAGTTTGCTCTCATTCTAAGTTGAGTCTAAGCTTGATCCATTTCTAAGCTAGGTCCAATTCTTAGTTTGGTCTCATTCTAAGTTAAGTCCAAGCTAGATCCAGTTCTAAGCTAGGTCCAATTCTTAGTTTGGTCCCAATTTAAGTTAGGCCTGATTCTAAGTTAGGTCTAATTCTAAGTTAAGTCTAAGCTAGATTCAGTTCTAAGCTAGAGCCAATTCTTAGTTTGGTCTCAATTTATGTTAGGCCTGATTCTTAGCTAGGACTCATTCTAAGTTTGCTCTCATTCTAAGTTAGGTCTAATTCTAAGTTTGCTCTCATTCTAAGTTGAGTCTAAGCTTGATCCAGTTCTAAGCTAGCTCCAATTCTTAGTTTGGTCTCATTCTAAATTAGGTCTAATTTTAAGCTAGGTCTAATTGTAAATTTGGTCTCATTTACGAATGAGTGACGTTTGAAGTGAATGTGTATCTCCATCTTGTAAGACATGATACTCTTTTTCTATCAGACATCACAAGTGGTTCTATCATTTACTTTAGTTAGGTTATGTGACTGTTTCATTATCTTTGAAGTTAAGTTTCATTTATGAATGAGTGACGTTTGAAATCGTCATAGAGGTACATGTTGCGAGACATGATTTTGTTCTTCTATCATTTATCAGAAGCGGTTCTATCATTTACTTCAGTTAGGTTATGTGACTGTTTCATTATCTTTGAAGTTAGGCTTCATTTATGAATGAGTGACGTTTGAAATCGTCATAGAGGTACATGCTGCGAGACATGATTTTGTTCTTCTATCATTTATCAGAAGCGGTTCTATCATTTACTTCAGTTAGGTTATGTGGTTGTTCCATTATTATTGACGTTAGGTTTCATTTATGAATGAGTGACTTTTGAAATGAACATAGATGTCTCATCTCTCATGTGGTTGTTCAGGTCCATCGTGGTTGTGTAAAGTTAGGTTCTTTTGAAATGAACACAGAGAGTTGTTGAAGTATTGTCATCTTGTTTAACGTCACTCCTATAAAACACGATGAACATTAAAAAACTATAACATCAGTTTACCAAGAACAAATGTTCAAATCCTAAAATACATGTGGACAATTTTCCCCGCGGGCCACTGTGCAAATTAACATACATACGAAACGCGTGTATGCGTTGCTCGAAGTTTCCAGTACGATTTTATTTGGCAAAAAAATAATTTAAAACGACAAAAGAAAAACACACAGAGAGGAATAATTAAATAAACCGTCGGTTTATACTGCGGTCGCGGCTCTCGATAATAACACTCTCGTCCCGAACCTCTCGGCCCCCCTTTTCAAACGGCCTCCCCCCCGGATTAATTTATTTCCCCCGTTCCTCTTTGTTCCGTTTAATCACATTGCGCCATTGAAATGCGTGGTCGCAGTAAAAACAGCATTTTCGTGCTGGCCCGTTGATAAATTGAATTTAACCGATGATCGGAGCACCGGGATCAAATATTTATTACGTGTACACCGGTCGCGTTTACTATTTTGTCTCGCGCCCCCGCCGTTATTTAGGTTGCTCTCGTATCGATTGCAACCTATCGAATCGTTCTGCCCGACCCGGTAACTATCAATTTCCATCGAACCAACGACATAATCCAAACGATCTACCGGTTGCTACAAAATTAGGGAAATCTCCTAGGAAGGGCTTGACTGACATTTCTCTTTATTTGCAATAATTCTGTCTCTTTGAATATTTTGTGGTTACTTATGTGGTCACTGGATAAGTGGACGCTGGACTTCCTTTGGGAAATCAAGTCTAATTGTTGACGAGCGTAGAGAGACATGGGATCCATTTGCTGTATTTTCTGGAGCCTGAACGTCTACATTACGTTATGAGGAGACATGGGGTCTCCATTTGTTGTATTACCTTCTCCACATGTCCTAAAGTCTGAACGTCCTCACCACGGTTCTTCGGCTCTTTAGGTTATTTAGGTGTATCCCGAGTGTGAGGGATCCTTGGACCCATTTTGTCTGATAGGTTTCATCAAGATTCTAGAACAACACATAGGTGTTCTTCAGTTCTAGCTTCCTGGGTGAAGGTATCTCTGGATTTGCGGAGTCCCTGATTCTTTAGACTCCAACATTTCTTAAGGATTCTAAGTGATTCTCCTGAAGAAGGATTCTCCTTCAACTTCTTAGACTGCCTAGGATTGCCAGATGTATTGAACTCTTGCGTTTCGTACTTCCTAGCTCCTAGAACCACTCAGAGTCCCTTGTAGTCTTCCCATTCCTTGTAGTCATCTCTTAGATTTCTGTTTTGCTTGAAGTCTCTAAGTCCTTTGTAACAGGTACCCTTACCTACATCTTCCTTCTTGATTCATCTTTCCTCTTCAAACGTCGATCTCTAGATTTATAGGTTTCTATATATACACTCATCCGTAGTTAATTTATTAAAAAGAATGCAGTGTCATAAGATGTTACCAGATATTTTTAGATGACCATGCAATTCGCCAGCCACGCAAAGGAAAAAACAACTTTTTTCACTTGCGTAGTTCCATGTTATTGAATCTGGATGCCGTCCAGTTTACACTCGCCGATATCGCATTAATTGTACAGGGAAAAACGAAGAAAAAAACGTCGAAATGAATGGCTGTCCTCGTACGAGGCCTTGGGACTCGCTATTTTCGTTGCCATTGGTTCTATCGATGTTATGTCTTCGTCAAATATAACAAAATAGAAATAGAATTCGAAAACTTGTTAGCCTCGGTGAAAGTGTTGGACGCGGTAATGAATGTAGGTACCAGAAATTTATTGAGTTGTTTATCATTTCGGAGACAATTTTGAATGACTAGGAAAGAGGATATTAGGTTTGAATGTGGGACATCTTTGAAATTGGAGAATTTGACATTTTATTATCTAGATATGTGGTGTTATTTTTGTTGGTCAGTAGCTTCAATTTAGTGATTCCATGTACTGTTGCCAACCCAGTGGCGCGTGACTCAGCTGTTTAGAGCTACCATCAGAATAGAAAAATGGACGCCTTTTTCGGTATAGTGGCTCACACCAATTAGACCAAAAATGACAGTCGGCAAACGTCTCGAGATAGCGCGAATCGCGTCCAGCAGTTATGGTCATTATTCTTATTTGCCGAAATGTAACTGGAAGTGTTCTCGGTGGTTAGGTGGAGCGAGTGGCTTCTTTTACTCTGGCTCGACCTACGCGCCAACTCCTGGCTTGTCTACAGTAGAGACTGTGATGATCCAAGGGAACGTAGGGATTCTGGGAAGCTAGGAAATATGGCGATTCCGAGGACTGTGAGAATCTGGGGAATTCGGGAACTGTAGAGAATGTGGGGATGTGGGGACCTGGGGATCCGAGGGACTGTGGACTGTGGAGGTCCTAGCGAACTTGGCACTGGAGACTGAAACTGTGGACATATAGGGAATCTGGGGGTCTGGAACTGTGGAGACTCTGGGGACCATGGGAACTGGGTATCCTAGCCTATAGTTTTCAGGGAATATTGAATGTGGGGATGTGGGAACCTGGGCAGCCATAGGACTTATGACAGCCGTAGGACATGTGGAGGTCCTAGCGAAGTTAGAGGTACTAAAGCTAACTAGGGGAACTATAGGAACTCTGAGTAACTTATAGTTCTCAAGGAATAAATATTATAACCTAGAAATCTCCCTAATATATTCTAGCTTATGGTTCGACCTCACGCGTCATCTCCTAGTTAAACTACACTAGAAGCGCAATTTTTTTCTACCCAACAACTTCATTACATCACAGCGATGCGGCTTAATGATAGACGTCGTCTGAGAAGTCCCGATGGCGTTCAGAGATTTCTGTGTTACCGCGCTTCCTAATTATCCAGTTAAACGAAACACATAAGGCCGGTTATTACAACCAGTCCAATAACTTCTCCCCTCCAGATAGGTAAAATAAATAATAGTACACGGTAATAAATGTCGTCGTTTGTTCTTTGGACGATAAGAACACCCGATAACAACCAGTTCCCGCGTATTTCTAACGACGTGGATTTTGTTCAATTACCGCGATGATGTAGCTGGTTTCGCTCCATTGAACGTCTCTCGTTTTATTTGCACGTAATAAAGTGACGTAGACTTGATAGCGTAAATTGTTAAGTAATGTTAGGTTCTAATGGATCGAATTTCCGTGTAATTAATTATTCGCTGTTCATGTATCGTGTTCAATTCGAATATTAATTAGTAGTCAGTTTTGAGGTTTTACATGGGATTCGGTAGATTGGGATCGAAATTTGTAGACCTGGGTTGGGTTAGGTTACGTTTCGTGTTCTATAAAATTCAAGAAATTAAGTTCACAAAATTTAGTAGAAATTTGTTAAATAATTTTAGTGTTTATTCGGAAAGTGTCTAATGTTTTTGTCAAATGATCACAAAGTATCAAGATGATATCTAAATAAAACGATTTTTATCCAAACCACATTATACTCTTGCACTAATTGGCCTTTCATTTCCGAGAAACAGTTTCTAAATTCATGGCCATGTCCGCAACGCCGAATTGATTTTCTCCGACGAAAGGATTAATTGAGTTCATAAAAACCGAACGGTAGAATGTTTTTGTTTTGGGGAGAAAGCAAACAGAATACAATATTGCATTTAACAAAGAGCTGTAACAATACCGTTGTAACTATGAACGCACGATCATTAAACCCCGAAATAAAACCCGGTTGCCAGAACGTACAGGGAAAATATTTGATTTTTCGGATATCAAAATGTACGCTGTATTTTATATGAACAAGGTAAAAGTAACTCGCACTACGAATTGTAATAAACAAAAAAAAAAAAACACATTTCAAGAGAATGTTTACTTTTCCTTGTTTGCGGTTTGTAATTTAAACTCTGGGTAAAAGGTAAATGTTTTGTGAATTTTGAATTGTAAAATGTGCTGGGATAGTTATTATATTCTGATGAAAATTATGTGTTTATTATGTACAAGTTTATTGGGTTACTAGATTATTATATTACTTGAGTCATTAGATTTTTATGTCACTCATTCATACTTTTGTCATTGCATCTCTATGCTACATACAAGTCCCTATGTTCCCTAAATCCCCATATCGCTTCATCTTTCTCTTGATATATCCCCTCTCATTAAATCCCCGTACCGTTAAATACCCGTACTCTCAAATTCCCATACCCCTAAATCCCCGTGTCTCTAAATCCCCATACCCCTAAATCCCCGTACCCTTAAATCCCCGTGCCTCTAAATCCCCGTACCCCTAAATCCCCATATCCCTAAATTCTCGTACCCCTAAATCCCCGTACCTCTAAATTCCCATACCCCTAAATCCCCGTGCCTCTAAATCCCCGTACCCCTAAATCCCCGTACCCCTAAATCCCCGTACCCTTAAATCTCCGTACCCCTAAATTCCCATACCCCTAAATCCTCGTACCCCTAAATCCTCGGACCCCTAAATCCCCGTACCCCTAAATCCCGTACCTATAAATCCCTAAATCCCTAAAATCCCAAATTTCTAACCTTCCCAAGCCCTCAAATCTTCCACAGTAAAAAATGTCATTGATCTAAAAATTCAATATCCACAACGATTCCAAAATCAACCCCTTCATACAACAAAAAGTAACTACCAAAAATTATCATTGGTTTCAACACCTCACCGGGCATAAAGCTTGAACGGCCACAAAAAGAAATATCGGAGATTTCATATGAAAGTTGTTTGTTCGAAAGAGGAGAGATGTATTTACAAAGAGAAGTCTTGGAGAGTAAATAAAAGATTCGACGAATATGTTGTGGGACCTCGACGGAGAAGCAACTAGTGTCGCACGTGGTTTCTTTGGCCATGCCGAGGAGCCATGACGTTCGACGGAAAGTTTTTTTCCGCCACGAAATTTGCATTACAAACGACGAGCATCGTACGACAGCCATACGAACAATGAGGCATACTTTTCGTCGGACAGCATTCGACGAATCTTTGGCCCATTCGTTGCGACATTATCATTTCTATATTTAAAGTTAGCGTTCTTGTGCACGTACCGGGGTCTCTGGATCTTTGAACTTTTCTGTATTTTTTATGTAGGTGTAATATTTAACGCACCTGGTGTACATGCATCGTTCCATATAAGTTACATTTGACGCACCTGGTGTGTCATAATACATTGTCCCATGCAAATAACATGTGACACACACGGTGTGTCATAATACATTGTATCGTATAAATAACATGTGACGCACCCGGTGTGTCATAATACATTGTCTCGTATAAATAACATGTGACGCACCTGGTGTGTCATAATACATTGTCCCATGCAAATAACATGTGACACACACGGTGTGTCATAATACATTGTATCGTATAAATAACATGTGACGCACCTTGTGTGTCATAATACATTGTCTCGTATAAATAACATGCGACGCACCCGGTGTGTCATACTACATTGTCTCATGTAAATAACGTGTGACGCACCCGATGTGTCATAATACATTGTCTCGTATAAATAACATGTGACGCACTCGGTGTGTCATAGTATATTGTTCCATATAAATGTCCTCGTGCGTCATGCGCCATTTCTATTTAAATTACCGTTTCACGAATTTCTAAAATATGCTGGAAGTATCATCCACATAATATTTCGTAATTTAACCGTTCGCGATGATTTAACTTGCATGGCCTATCGTCGTTTCGCGAGCGGACCGCTAAACAAGGAATGCGGCCCATTATTATGCTCCCAGTTGCACCACTTATCATCGATCATGGCGTATTCCACGAGAATTGTTCTCCACGGATCGTTCCGCCGTTCGCGAAGACCTTTTTGCAGAGAAGGTTACCCGGCATTTCACCTTGGAAAGCGACTTTTAACCCCTTGGCTCACAATTTTCTTCCGTGAATAAGTTACTCGTAAGTAGCGTCTAGCGCCCGCCTCTCTTTGTCCGAGAAATTGTGCGAAAAAAAGCAGCGAAGTGGGAATTTATTAGGCCGGAAGATTAACGAGCTTTCTGCCATTTGTAACGAAACATGAAAACGTCGAGGTACTCGTAGCGCGTTGCTGGAAAGAAGTCGTCTGCTGGAGGTGGCGTTTTCCTTCAACGTTCTCGAGGCACGGAAGGCTGTTCACGTTCGAAGGCTCCATTTTTCCCGTCGATCGAACGTCCAATGGAGGTGGCTCGTAATTCACGTCGCTGAGAGTTAATTAATTAAATCGGCCTCGTTGTGCCGGCTGATCGATACTGAAAATTATGTGGCTCGATATGACCGGCTTCCGCTCTCTCCTGCCAACTTCCTCCAGAGAGAACGATCATTATCACGACTCATTTTCGTTATTGCACCTATGTATTCACATTCCATGCGGCATTTAGGACGAAATTGACCCGTTGACGCCGTGAAATTCTGTCGGGAGGTTACTCTAAGCTTTCACTCGGATATTCAATGTTTGCGGTTTGGAGAAATAAAACTACAAATATTCGCAAAATTCTTATTATACTTCCTTATTAATACAATTTAAGTATTCTGAGACGAGCAGAATTTGGAACTGCAATGGTTATGTAGCAGTAGACGCACCTGGTGCGTCAGCAGATGCATCAGACAACCCTATACGCACCGGGTGCGTCATGAAGTTTATATGCAGCTTAGAAGTTTATAAAACTCCAAGATCTTCAAACTTGAAGAATACTCTAATTTCCAAGTTTGCACACTATTAAACTTCCTTTAAATACACGACAGTATTAATTGGCAGCTGATCGAAAAAATCAAAACAAAGCCTAGATAGCACTTGACGCACCAGGTGCGTCACGGAATGCCCACGTCTAGAAAGTTCATAAAACTCCAAAGTCTTCAAGCTTGAATACCCTAATAAAATATAAGAACAATTTCCAAGATGACCTTTGACGCACCCGGTGCGTCATCACACGGAATCCCCACGTCCAAAAAATTTATAAAATTTCGAGACTTTAAAATCTCAAAAATACCCATTTTCTAAGTCTTTCAAGCTATCTTTCAAACACCAGGCAGTATTTTTTGGCAACCGTACGGAAAGACTAGTACGAAGGTGTCCTATCTATTCATTTCACACTGAGCAGCTGAGGAAGAAAGGTGTCCCAAAGATCATGCAGCTGTTCTTTTCCTCCTCTCGATACTATCGACGTTTCTCGAAAGAGAAAAACATCTGCTCGATCACACCTCAGTTATGTCCTCAACACATTCGATGTTATTTAGCAATTATAATATTTGAGCGTACCCAGCCAGTTTTTAAGTGGAACACTTTTTTGTATAGTTAGAAGAATCTTGGATTTTGTACTACGTTCAAAAGTTCACACCTTGACCCAGAATCAGCAAATTATTGATTTATCAATTTGCATTCTGTACTGAGAAGCTGATCGCTGAGTACCTGGCTCGAGGAAAAGATTTTTAACTTGCACTTTTTATCTTGAATGATTAGAGAGTCAAGTATTTAAAGATAGTAGTTTATGGATAGCAATATAGGACTTTGAGCAAAGGTATCTGGATCTAGGGATATACCTAAGACCTAGATATTTTCGTTAATGTAGCTTCTAAGATCTTAACAGAGTGTAACATTGCTTTCACGACCGCAGAAACATCCACGGTGCAATAATTATCGATTTGAAATTGTTAATTATTGCATCTCGAATGCAACCTCCATCTGAATGCTATTTCTGAACAATGACCGCTGGCAGGTCTTTTGTCTTTAAACCAGGATTATTCGGTACAGAGTTGAAACTGTTCCGAAAAAACGAGTAGGTCGTGATCTTTGAAACAATATCAGCGTTACATGCGAACGAGCGCATCCGGATTATCGACGGATTGAATAATTCAGCTGGTTGATGAAACCCAATGGGTTGTGCTTTTCCATTGAATGATCACGCGTTTTGAGTGCTGTGCTGTTCCGAGAACGCGAACGTTCGCTGAAAATGGACTTCGTGTAACGTTTCCACGGTGCAGCCAGGCACAATGGACTCGGGAAATACGGTATATAAAAAGAAACGTTGGTATCGAAGAAACAAGAGCTTTCAGACTTTCTATATGGACCTTCTTTTCTCTTATTTTGGTCTGTGAATGTTCGTTGCTAACGTTCCTGTGCTATTGCAAGGATTTTTTAATGTATAATCTAATTTTTATGTCGATCATTATGTATTTAAGAAGTGAAGAAATAAACTAATTTGTTTGAAAGAGGAAAAAGTTTAAGCATAGCACATGACGCACCATGTGCGTCATTAATAGTATCGTGTAGATATTGGACGCAACTAGTGCGTCAACATCTGAATCACCTATGAAATGTTTCATGCACTGCATGGTTCATTTCACCATATATTAGTACTGGACGCATCAGGTGCGTCAGTCATTTCGTTGTAACAAACGCATCCTATAGTGTAGGACGCACCCGGTGCGTCAGTCATTTCGAGATAACAAACACATCCTACAATATTGGACGCACCAGGTGCGTCAGATATTTCACCATATTAAATGCATACTACAGTATAGGACGCACGGGGTGTGTCAGTCATTTCGACATATCAAACGCATCGTACAGCGTAGGACGCACCAAGTGTGTCAGTAATTTTACCATATCAAATGCATCATAAGTATAGGACGCACCCGGTGCGTCAGTCATTTCGACACAACAAACACATCCTACAATATTGGACGCACCAGGTGCGTCGGATATTTCACCATATTAAATGTATACTACAGTATAGGACGCACCAGGTGCGTCAATCATTTCGTCATATCAAACGCATCGTACAGCGTAGGACGCACCAAATGTGTCAGTCATTTTACCATATTAAATGCATCATACAGTGTAGGACGCACCAGGTGTGTCAGACATTTCACCATATTAAATGCATTATACAGTGTAGGACGCACCATGTGCGTCAGCTATTTCGTCATATCAAACGCATCGTATATTGCAGGACGCACCAGGTGTGTCAGATATCGTTCCATATAAATAGCATTTGACGCACCGGGTGTGTCATGCAGCTTCCCGTATAAATAACATTTGACGCACCCGCTGTGTCATGCATCGTTCCATATGAGTAACATTTGACATACTCGGTGTGTCATGTATCGTTCCATATAAATAACATTTGACACACCTGGTGTGTCATGCATCGTTTCATATGAATAACATTTGACGCAGCAGGTGAGTCATACATCGTTCCATATGAGTAACATACGACGCACTCGGTGTGTCATGCATCGTTCCATATAAATAATATTTGACACACCCGGTGTGTCATGCATCGTTTCATATAAATAACATTTGACACACCCGGTGTGTCATGCATCGTTTCATATGAGTAACATTTGACGCAGCAGGTGAGTCATGCATCGTTTCATATAAGTAACATATGACGCACCCGGTGTGTCATGTATAGTTCCATATAAATAACATTTGACGCACCCGGTGTGTCATGTATAATTCCATATAAGTAACATATGACGCACCCGGTGTGTCAGACCCTGTTTCATATGAATAACATTTGACTCACCCGGTGTGTCACACATCGTTCCATGTAAATATTTGACACACCCGGTGTGTCACATATCCTTCCATACAAATAACATTTGACGCACCCGGTGTGTCAGCGTTCAATGTCCGCCATCGAACATCGACGTTTCGCGTACACCACATACACTTATCAACGTCATGACGCAGGTATACATTAATTGAACGTTACACGACGCGCGGAACAGTGTTCCACGAACGGAAGTGTACGTGGACGGTGACGCGCGTCGCACACGCCAAGGCGGCACATGCACGTATCTTAAGTCCTCTTATATTAGTTCGGGGCGAGCGCATGCTTTTATCAGCTTATCTTTGAAAGCAATGGTAAACATTTGAATTATTAAGTCCACCGGCTGGCTGTCTGGTCCTTTCTACTTCTCTTCGCTTCTGTCTTTTGAACTCCGTTTCGTGCGTCACCGCTTCGAGGCGTAGGCGGGCCGTGTAACAAAGAGCAAGATCATCCTGAAGCGGAAAGTAAAGTTAGTCTGGTACAAGAAAAAAAGAAGAGTACTTTGTAAGAAAGAAAAATGGAAATTAATGAATCGTTGCACATTTATGATTCTGTGCTGAGAGAAACACAGATCTCCTGGGGTTTGCACAAATTTTTCAAGACTTCAAACTTTTCGGTTCTTTTAGAGTCCTAGGTTTCTTGGGGCTGTCACATTTTCAGGATTTCTCTGAATTTATGGAATTTGTAGATTTTCAGATTTTTATATTGCCAAGTGGGTCAAGATTCTTAGGGTTAAACTTAGGGTTAGACTCCCAGTTAAATCCTCTGATCAGATACCCACTGGTTCTAGAGATCATAGCTTTTATGGACTCTGGGGCTCATGGGGAGTTAGGTTCTCCGGTTTATTCAGGTTCTGAAACACCGTTAGATTCAGAATGGTCCCCAAGAAGTTTCAATAGGTTAGACCTGAGTGAATCGTAAATCTTGAGGAACTTTCACTAGCTTCATCTCTATTCTATGGTCTGGCCAGGTTTCGTGGTACAGTTTTGTCGATCACTCGGTCGTGGAAAGGAAACAGATGACGAGTCTGAGAATGGAAAAAGTGAAAGTATGTTGGTGGGTCAAGTGTGCCGAGGGCTCCTTGCGTAACGCGACCTCGTTCCTCAATGATCGTATAATCCACGATCGGTGATTTCTAATGACTTGTGATCAGGAAGAGCAAGAATTTTTATCATAGAGTATGAATTATCACAAGTCACCTGGATCTTGAGGAACTCATCAAAAAATAAATAAGAATGTACCTCTTCAGTCTCATTTCCTAACAAATTAGAGGATTCTCCAAACGACCTAAAGCATAAAAGGAACAGAAATCGATAAACAATTTTCCCAAGGACATTGTTCAGCTGTTCGTCACGTTCAAGGTTAACCCACAGTTTCCAGAGTTCCACGAAACGAGCAAGCCAGGCTGGCGGGAACAATGAACAATTACAGGCTGGCGGCCAATCGGGTCATTGCTCGTAGCCCCTGGGCCTGAACCGGGTCCTGAACAAAGGATGAGCCTCCCTTTCCCTTTCTGTTCTGGCTCGTGAAAGCAGAACTTGTCGCGGATGAAAGGCGACTCCGGGCTGAAAGAACCGACTGGAACGAAATGGGGGGCGTATACCGCGCCGTCAACGGGAGGGTTCACGGTAACAATGTAGCCAGTGAAACGTGTAAAAGTGTTAACTGTTAATTGTATGGGAGAAATTTGTTTAACCTTGGGTTTGGGAAATTTTGCGTTGACAGCTGACCTTGGTTTGATCATAGGAATCATGAGGATCGTGTGGGGTTATAGGAAATGTGGAGATGGTTTGAATTGTGAGGACTGTGAAGAGGACTCTGAATGTGGGGATTCTAGGGGAGATTTGGATGTGAGGATCATGCGAGTTTGGTGAAGGTTAGGGATTGTGGGGTTGGTGGGAAGTTGGGGGTTTTAGTAGGAAGTTGGTAGGACGTTGGGAGGCTGAGGACTATGGGAGTTCTAAGGCAGTTAGGGACGGGGGGTCCTTAGGAACCTAGGTACTATAGGGTGTTCTGAGGAACCTAGGGACTAGAGGGGGCTCTTAAGGAACCTAGAAACTAGTGGTGGTTCCTGAGGAATCTAGGGAATAGTGGGAGGATGCTAAGAAGGAACCCAGGGATTAGGGGGGTCCTAAGGAACTGAGGGACTAGAGAGGATCTAAGGAACCTAGGGGGGTTCTTAAGGAACCTAGAGACTAGTAGGGGATACTAAGGAACCTAGGGAATAGGGTGGTTCTAAGACACCTAGGGATTAGAGGAGATTCTAAGACACCTAGAGACTAGAGAGGATCCTAAGCCACCTAAGTGCTAGAGTGGGTGTTCTAGGATACCTAGGGACTGAGAGGTGGTTTCTAGGATACCTAGGGACTGCGAGGGGGTTTCTAAACAATTTTGATACTAGGGGGGTGCCTAAGGAATCTCGGGAATAGGGTGGGTGGTCCTAAGGAACCTTGGGACTAGGGGGGATTCTGATGATCCTAGGGATCCCTAGGGTTTATAGAGATGTATGAACCCCAGAAATTGTATGGAACCTTCCATAGGAGTTCTGGAAACACTAGGGACCCTAGGAATCCTAGGGGACCCAGAGTCGAAGAAGGACCAATGTCTCCATGAAAGAAAATTCTGAAGTCCTTAAGTGCTATAATTCCAATGTCCCAAAATCCCAAAATTCCAAAATCCCAGAATTCCAAAATCCCAGAATTCCAAAATCCCAGAATTAAAAAATCCCAGAATTAAAAAATCCCAGAATTCCAAAATCCCAGATTTCCAAAATCCCAGAATTCCAAAATCTCAGAATTTAAAAATCCCAGAATTAAAAAATCCCAGAATTAAAAAATCCCAGAATTCCAAAATCCCAGATTTCCAAAATCCCAGAATTCCAAAATCCCAGAATTCCAAAATCCCAGAATTTAAAAATCCCAGAATTCTAAAATTCCAATAACAGTCAAAAATTTCCAAAATTCTAAAATTCCAAAATAACCAAACTCTCAAAATTCCAGAGTCACAGTCCAAAATTCCCAAAATTCCCGAACACGAAGTGTGAAAATCCGAGAGTGTTGAATCGCGATAACGAAAATAATGCGACTGCATTACGAGCGTCGAAACATTTTTACGACAGCGAACTGAGATGCATTTAGCAAAAACTAGCGCACGTCGCGCTGTCGCCAGAGAAACACAATACCGTCCGTTAATTACACCGCTATCAGCTCGTGATAAGCGTCGGTTTACATAACGTGGACAAAACGTTTTGTTCGACCGAAACCAGAGAATGGTCGTTGCTTCGCGTTTCCAGCGAAATCGCTAGAACGATCGAAATTGTTGCTTCAACTTCGACGAAGTCCGTTGTTCCGTTGTATCTGCCGCGTCTGTCGCCGTATCGAGTGCCTGCGGTTGACTGTCACACTAGCTGAATTTCATGACAGAAAAGTATCGTCAAATGGCGTTTATGATGCGTCATTTTGAAGCTGGAAACTTGGTGAAAACGTGTGTAGAAATTTTTCATCGATATTTTTAATTGGAACTGATTATTTATTGCATTTAGTACAGCTTGATAGGTTAGGTCACTTGTGGACATCAATGAAACTTCACGTATTTATTTAGTTATTTTTTATTTATTAGTTTTTAAGTTTGCAGAGATCAAGTCGTTTGTTTATACAAGTATTTTAATTGTTACATTTGTCGCTACATTTGAGTTCAAACTAAATTAAGATTATTTCAACTTGTGATGTTAGCCTATGTTATTTGCGGACATTAATGAAACTTCACGTATTTATTTAGTATTTTTTATTTATTAGTATTTAAGTTTGCTGAGATGAAGTCGTTTGTTTATACAAGTATTTCAATTGTTACATTTGTCGCTACGTTTGAGTTCAAACGAAATTAAGATTATTTCAACTTGTGACATTAGTCTACATCACATGTGGACATCAACAAAACTTCACATATTCATTTATTTTTGCTTGTGTGCATTAATACTTAAATACTATAGAAATCATTTGTTTACAGAAGTATTTTAATCCTTAAATTTATCGCTACCTTTGAATTCAGACTGAAATAACATTATTTCAACTTGTGACGTTAGCCTACATCACACGTGGACATCACATGTGGACATCAACAAAACTTCACATGTTCATTTATTTTTGCTTGTGTGCATTAATACTTAAGTACTATAGAAATCATTTGTTTACAGAAATATTTTAATCCTTAAATTTATCGTTACCTTTGAATTCAGACTGAAATAACATTATTTCAACTTGTGACGTTAGCCTACATCACACGTGGACATCACATGTGGACATCAACAAAACTTCACATATTCATTTATTTTTGCTTGTGTGCATTAATACTTAAGTACTATAGAAATCATTTGTTTACAGAAATATTTTAATCCTTAAATTTATCGTTACCTTTGAATTCAGACTGAAATAACATTATTTCAACTTGTGACGTTAGCCTACATCACACGTGGACATCACATGTGGACATCAACAAAACTTCACATGTTCATTTATTTTTGCTTGAGTGTATTAATATTTAAATACTATAGAAATTATTTGTTTACAGAAATATTTTAATCCTTAAAGTTATCGTTACCTTTGAATTCAGACTAAAATAACATTATTTCAACTTGTAACGTTAGCCTACATCACATGTGGACATTAATTGACATCAACAAAACTTCACAAATTAATTTCTGCTTGCTCGCATTAATATTTAATAAGCTTTGATTTCAAAAATATTTTAATTCTTAAATTCATCGTTACATTCAGAAGGAAATAACGTGATTAACATACGTCGTGCACAAGAGAAATTTAACTTTCCGTGTATTTGATTTTTATTACGAGCTTGAAAAAACAAGGATGACTCATTGAAACGGTAATGTGGAAGTAACACGGTGGAAATATTGCAGTTGCGAATAAATATTTTAAAAGCTGGATTATAAATCAAGAGTAATTTATAGTCGAATATTCTGCAGTGATCATGAGGATCTGTTATATAAAATGGCGCTGCAGATTAGCTGGATTCGGTACATGTTTATGAAATATTGCAAATGTAAATTTTAAAATTTTACCGTTTTGTACACCTTTAAAATTTGCTTTGTGACGTCGAAAATTATGTAACAGAAGAGATACATTAAAACTTATAAATTTATTTCTATAATATAATTCACTATCATTTTTAAAATATTTCTAATTCACTGTATTTCGAAAATATGTGATTGGTGAAATATTCCGAGTATATCTGTAAATAAAAAATGTAGGAATTGCAAATAAATAATTTTACGACCGTCTGCAAGATTCCTCGACGCAGAATATTTTGTTCAAATCGCGTTTCGAGTAAAAATACTGTAACAAGGACAAGCTATTTTTATACGCATCCGTGAAATATTGTGAAATAAAAGATTAAAGTGAATTACGAGAAATACCGTGGCACGATAAAATGACGAGGTTTAATACCGATCATTTTCACGTAATTCCTCGGAGATGTAAAAATAAATGATACACCGATGACGTTGTTGAAATACAATTACGTGGCGTTAAAAAATAGCCGAGCACGGAAAAACGTGTTCTCTGGAAATATTTAGATCTAACCAACGAAATAACATTTTTCACAGTCATTAAAATGGATTAATTTTTATTTAAATTGCAAACTTGATAACTGCAAACTGTCAGATCAAGAATTTTCATATTTTTACAATTCTACTTAAGTTCAAAGTCAAAATTTAAATTCTGTATCAAGTTGAAAATAGTCGTGTAGTCGTCCATTTTGTATTCTTTTTCATCTTGTCGTCTCCACGTGGCTTTCTTCGACGACCTTGTCCGACATTCCGTGAGCGGATTGCGAGTTTCCGCTGAGTCCCTTCTGCCGAGCGTTGAAATCTTTAACTCATCGAAACACGTTCTATCTTGGGGTCCCTAGATTGATTAAACTTCCCATGTTCATTAAACTTTCCATTTAAGGTCCTTAAACTTTTTGCGTCCAGAATTTCTTGAAGATCCAAAATTTTTATGGATCCAGATTTTGGTCCTAAAAATATTCGAGTGGAGACTAAAATTTATAGCGTCTCTAAATTCTGTGTCGATTAAGTATAACTAGTATTATCCCCACAAATAAAATTCATGAATTATTTGTAAATTTTCAGTAGCGTATAGTGATTTTTCGAATGAAAAAAGGTAATTATTATCGAATTTCAGCCAGATAAAGTTCGTTCAACTGTATTCGTACCTGTAATTTATTTAACAGACGTCGATCGAACGTTGAAAGATTCATTACCAATTTTGACTAGCTGCATTAATCATGACCGTTTCTATCACGCTGACAAATATAAGCGTTCATCGAATACTTCATTTAGCGAGTTAAATTGGTTGTTGAGATCGAACGAATTTCGAAGTATCGGCTCTGAATTACGCTCGCAAGAATAGTTCGTTCAACCTCTCGGTATCGTTGAAAGCGAATTACGTGGATGACTGGACGTTAACTTTCAGCGATATTAAACTTCGTATTGAACCCCTTTCTCCGTTGATTCCAGTGTGAATGATACTTGTATTTTATATCGGTTTTGTTTCATTCATCGTTTCCGTTTCTACTCGTTCTTTCGTGTCAAAGTAAATTATCCAGATTCATATAATTGCTCTTACTGTATCTCTTAATGATACATTTTTATTAATTTATTAAGCGATAGTTACCATACTTTACATCCTCTGTAATTTACGAATTTCATCATACGGTCACAAAATATTGATTATACGATCGCAAGAAAATTAAAGGAAATAAGAAAATAGTAGACAAAGCATGTAATGAATAATAAGTACCTATAAAAATGGTAAAGATAATTAGAAAAAGAATTAAGCAAAACCTTCGTAACAGCACCTCATAACACACTTCATAACGGAGTATCAATGCACACCAATAACAAATCGTTTAACTCCAAAGTAGTTAAATATTATCACAATTTGCTTACATTACGCAAAGATCAAATATTGGTTGAGGCGACAGAAACCGTACCGATAAGAAATACAGATACCGCTGCCAACCCATGAGTTGGCGCATGAACCAGGTGTTTAGCGCTACTATCAGAATAGAAAAATGGACGCCTTTTTCGGTATATCGACTCCCACCAATTAGACCAAAAATGACAGTCGGCAAACGTCTCGAGATAGCGCGAATCGCGTTCGGCAGTTATGGTCATTATTCTTATTTGCCGAAATGTAACTGGAAGTGTTCACGGTGGTTAGGTGGAGCGAGTGGCTTCTTTTACTCTGGCTCGACCTACGCGCCAACTCCTGGCTTGTCTACAGTAGAGACTGTGATGATCCAAGGGAACGTAGGGATTCTGGGAAGCTAGGAAATATGGCGATTCCGAGGACTGTGAGAATCTGGGGAATTCGGGAACTGTAGAGAATGTGGGGATGTGGGGACCTGGGGATCCGAGGGACTGTGGACTGTGGAG
>NW_003797162.1:51167-68931 GCF_000220905.1 Megachile rotundata
TATTGTCACGCTTCGTAATTCCACGCTGTTTATCGTCCGCTTATAATTCGTCACCTGGTCCATCATATCTCTTGATTTTGTTATATTATTACGGGACACTTAATTCATTAGCAACACCTCAATTTGCAAAAATTTTGTCAAGTCACTTGCACATTTGCAAGCTCTATTTGATATCTCTCTTTGTATTGTCACGCTTCGTAATTCCATGCTGCTTATCGTCCGGTTATAATTCACCACCTGGTCCATCATATCTCTTGACTTTGTTATATTATTACGGGATACTTAATTCATTAGCAACACCTCAATTTGCGAAAATTTTGTTGTGTCATTTGTACATTTGCAAGCTCTATTTGATATCTCTCTTTGTATTGTCACGCTTCGTAATTCCACGCTGTCTATCGTCCGCTTATAATTCGTCACCTGATCCATCATATCTCTTGATTTTGTTATACTATTACGGGACACTTAATTCATTAGCAACACCTCAATTTGCAAAAATTTTGTCACGTCACTTCTACATTTGCTCTATTTAATGTCACTCTCTATATTGTCACGCTTGATAATTCCACGCTGTCTATCGTCCGCTTATATTTCGTCACCCTATATGCAAGTTCTAATAAGTATGTTCGGCACACGAGTCCAATAAAATATTTCACTCTGCAAAGGAAGTGATTAGTCTTGGGTCAAGCTTCGTTTGTTACGAGGCGATTTGACGTGGTGTGTTAGAAAATCTAACGGTACCATACGTGACAGTTATTCGAATAGTGCTGATTAAAATGTTTGTAGACACAGATATATTTTTGTTACAACTAAACCAGCTCTTTATTATTCTTGTATATTTAGCGCTATGTTAATTCTCCTACATAAAAATTTTGAACATATGCAGTCAGTCAAATTGACATGGTCAAACATGGGTCATATGTGCACGTTAGGTCAAGAATAGATTTTTACGGCTGGCAAGACTGTGTATCCCTAGAACGAATTATTTACTTCTGGCCAGGAATAGAACGGCCGGATATTTATTTATCCACTGTCCCTGCTTGCACCACCCGACGAAAATATAATTTCCTACGAAATGTCGATTGTTCAACTCGTCTTGGAATTTGCTTGTGCACTCTTCTGCGCTGGGTCGTTACTTCCCGACGAATTTAGCTGGCGATTGTGCCAGTTCTCCAGGGACCGCCTTCAAAATGCCTCGTTCATGTTGCAAATAAGTTGGGAAGTTTCCGGACAATTTAATCTGGCATTCGTTATTAATTCACATTGCGTGACAGAACGGGTAATGATATTAACAATAGTAGGGAACGACAAAAAGTATCAAAAGTTGTTCTTAACGACAGATTCAGATTTGTCGTGTCAAAACAAATAAAAAAGTCCTTTACAGTTTTTCGATACGCCGCTTTGTTTCCGAGATACAACCGTTTGAAAATTGGTTCCTCCACTTCCGGTGGCGTCAGCTGTTCACCGGAAGTGAATTTTCAATCGCTCGTATCTCGGAAACGAAGCTGCAGATCGAAAAACGGTAAAGGACTTTTCGATTCGTTTTCACCCAACAAATCTAAAGCGATGGTTTGCAAAATTTTCTTCGCATTTTTTGAAATATGAACGCGTTTTGAGAAAAGCAAGCGTCTGACGATTGACTTGTAAATAAGAGAAAGTTGCTAATCGAAAGAATGCGAAATAGGAGCAGATTAATTCTGATCGACGTTGAACGTCGAGACGGATGGTAGGTGTCAGGCAAATTCCCGACGTGACGGCAGCATGACCGGCAACGTCGCTGCGACAATTGGCAATTAGCCGGTTCGAGCCGGTGGGTCAATTGGACCCACGCTTACAACGGTCCGATTTGCGAGTCTGGTCACGTCTTGCCACGAAATTACTCGTTGGTATACGCATCGTCGCTGCTCTCCTGAACTGGCAACTTGAATTACTCGACTCAACTCGTACACTCGCGCTCATAAGTTGTCGAACACCTTAGAACTAAATGCATTTCATTACTTCTTATATTGCATTGTCGTTCTATTGCACAATAGTCATACTTGTTCGAAGCTAACATACTTGTTAGCAAAATTAATATGCAACAGTTGAAACAAAATGGGTGTGCAAATTTAATAAAATGGCTGCCTCATCTGAACAATATCATCTGTACATCTTTGAGAAGTTCTGTTACTTTTACATTTTTTGTCCTGGGAGAAAGAATTATGGGAAATGAAAATGATGATAGAAATAGTATATGCAATGATCAAATGTATATGCAAGCTATAGTTTTCTTCTGCAAGTTACTAGAATGCGAGGAGAGTGGGTCCAAACGTGACATGTCCTTTTTTACTCAAACTTGATATACTTTCAAACTTGATATGTTTGAAATAATTGCAAGTGTTTTGTTGGTAGCTAGAGAGATTAGTATACATCATATCGTCACATAATTTATATTGAGAGTTGAAAGTAGTGTCCTACGACTTATGGAGGGGGTTGTACATCCTCCTTCGCTGTTACATGTGTTCGACCTTCGTTCAAGCTCCATCTCCGTGATTCTCATCCGCTCAGAATCATTTACACGTTTAACGCTTTGATACAGAGCCAATCAAACGTTTACCGTTCCTTTGATTCACGAAATTACTAGTATCAATATGGAGCTACAGAGTCTTCCAAAACAGAGTGTTCCTCATTTTACATCGTGCACTATTTTCCTCTTCATCTCTAATAATCATACAAAGAATATTGCAACCAAACTGCGATTGTCAACCGATCCAATCAAACTGTGAGTGTCAACGATTGTCTCAGTACAAGTTCAAGTCTACGAGTCAGTAATTATCAAAGATTTAACTCATCATTGAAAAAAAGAGTTTGTAATAACTCTTTTAAATAACACTAATTTGTAAAGTCACCCTGTATACACAGTTACGATCCGTCGATTCTCGTAGGACGAATATACGCGCAGCTCAAAGGGTTAATCGTCTTTTTGCTCCGAGCTGTACGCGAACACGAAACGACATATGGCAGTGCTCCAACAAGTGGTAGCAAGAACGTCATATGCAGACGTTGTGGCCGCGTGCACGTCGTCCATTGTCTGGCCTGACGCGTGACGTTCTATATGGTGTTGGAAAAAGTATTGCTCGAAAATCTCTGGGATTATGGTTGTTCTGTAAGCTGTTTTATAATGGTTGCTCTATAATCTATTCTGTAATGGTGGCTGTATAATCTGTTCCATAATGGGGGCTGTATGAGCTGTTCCATAATGGGGCCTGTGTGAGCTGTTCCATAATGGTGGCTGTATAATCTGTTCCATAATGGTTAGGTTAGGTTGGTTGGATCTGTAGTTTCTTCCATAATGGCTGACATATAGTCTGTTCTATAGTGGTTGGATCTGTAGTTTGTTCCATAATGGCTGGTATATAGTCTGTTCTATATTGGTTTGATCTGTAGTTTGTTCCATAATGGCTACATAGTCTGTTCTGTAGTGGTTAATCTGTAGTCTGTTCCATAATGGTTAGGTTAGGTTGGTTGGATCTGTAGTTTGTTCCATAATGACTGATATATAGTCTGTTCTATATTGGTTGGATCTGTAGTTTGTTCCATAGTGGCTGGTATATAGTCTGTTCTATAGTGGTTGGATCTGTAGTTTGTTCCATAATGGCTACATAGTCTGTTTCATAATGGCTGCTCTATAGTCTGTTCCATAATGGCTGCTCTATAGTCTGTTCCATAATGGCTTCTACATAGTCCCTTTCATAGTCGTTCATAAGTCAAGTACAGCTACAGAGGTAACAAAATATAAAAATAAACAACCGCATAATTACTCCAATCATCAGTCACTCAAACAACAAATATAACGAAGACAAACTCCTCGCTTCAAAGTATCAAATGGAGATAATAAAATAATAGTGGAAAATGTTTAGAACAAGGACTTAAGCACGAGGACTTAATGTAGGTTAAACTGTTTCATGCATCATGGTCATCTGTTCCACCATTTTGCTTTGCTGTTACTATGACATGGCTATTATATGGTCATTTAAAGAACTTCGTATGCTCCTCCATCTTGTTTGACATGTACTATGACATGACTGCTATATGATCATTTAAAAGACTTCATCTCTTCCACCATTTTGGTTTACACTTAATATGACATGGCTGCTACATGATCACTTAAAGAACTTCTTCATTTAGTCCACCATTTTGATTGACACTTACAATAACATGGCTGCTATATGATCATCTAAAAGACTTCATCTCTTCCACCATTTTGATTTACGCTTACAATGACATGGCTGCTACATGATCATTTAAAGAACTTCTTCATTTATTCCACAATTTTGTATAACACTTACAATAACATGGCTGCTATATGATCATTTAAAAGACTTCGTCTCTTCCACCATTTTGGTTTACACTTAATATGACGTGGCTGCTATATGATCATTTGAAGAACTTCTTCATTTATTCCACCATTTTGATTGAAACTTACAATGACATGGTTGCTACATGATCACTTAAAGAACTTCATTTATTCCACAATTTTGCATAACACTTACAATAAAATGGCTGTTATATGATCATTTAAAGGACTTCATCTCTTCCACCATTTTGGTTTACACTTAATATGACATGGCTGCTACATGATCATTTAAAGAACTTCTTCATTTATTCCACCATTTTGATTGAAACTTACAATAACATGGCTGCTACATGATCACTTAAAGAACTTCATTTATTCCACAATTTTGCATAACACTTACAATAACATGGCTGCTATATGATCATTTAAAGGACTTCATCTCTTCCACCATTTTGATGTACTCTTACTACAACATGGCTGCCACATGATCATCTAAAGAACTTCACCGTTTCCTACAATATTGATAGACAATTATCAACCTGGCTGCTATATGATCATTTAAAAACAAAGTCAGTAAACGCGTAACAGAGCAAAAAGTTGATGAAAGTCACGCAAGTGCAATGTGAACGAACCCTAAGGCTGTCGAGCGAAACGCTCGCGAAGGTCAAGGCTCCTCGCCGCTGCCAAGAAATTCGCCGGCTCCCTTGGATGTCCATTGTTCCCGGCAAGCTAGCGAATCCGTTGATTATCTTCCGGGACTATCGGAGTCCCCATCGCGTTATGGGAGCGCGGGCAGAGCCAGGGAATGGGGTCGTTTTCGTACGGACACGCTTTGTATTCGTGATACTCTCCGAAAAGTTATTCCGGGAGCTGGTCGCAGAGGAAAGGGAAAGTTCTCTCGTCGAATCGATTAACGGAGGTCGTTTCTTATATCGAAAATTCGTTGGATCTGGTATCTTGTATCAATAAATCCTACCTTAATATATTTTACGGTGATTTAGATAGAACGTATAATTTAATGTAATTTTATTGCTGTATGGTTTTAGACTTCGTAGTTTAGATAAGATTTGAGTTAAATAAAAGTGAATGAAGATTAAAACTTTTGGCGGGGAGTGTACGGCCACATACCAAGCCGCGATTTGAATTACAATCGGCGCATCCCGCCATCCCGTCCAGCCGGTTCGCGTCTCGTTAACCACCCGCCATTCTTATGTAATTTTATGCTAAATTTCCACCGTGCACCTAAAACTCCGTCCGTCAACCCTTTTCCCATGAAACGTTGCTTGATTTTTCGTGTCTAAGATCTTTATTTTTTTTGATACACCAATCAAGGTTTTAACTTTCCACGTGTTCTATTTTTCTTTACAGGAAATATCGTAAATTTGAAATGAAAAATTTTTGTATTTTTTGTGGATGAAACAGGGAATGTTAATTTTGACAATATTTACGGACAGTTATTAATTTACAAAATTCCCCGAAAATGTTTTCAAACATTCGAAACATTTAATTAGTACTAATTGATATTACAGAGTCCATCAAAAAAGTTGGAACAAAAAATCAATTCATATTTACTTGTAAAAATGGAGTTTATTGATGTCTCTTTGATCAGAATTTCGCAGGATTTTTTTTAATTAAACTTCCATTAGGTTGTATAAAATGTGAGAGTGGATAATTCAGTTGTAGTACGGTTGAGAGAAACAGAGAAAAGTTGCCCTTGGAAAGAGTGGAAGATTCCTTCTATTGTACTTTTTCTTCAGGAAAAATACTTGGAAGTCGGTACAAGATTCCTTGCTTCTTCGAACACTTCCTTACCGCCGGCAGATGAACAAGCATTCTACCTTATCCTCTTGCGGACAAATGTGTCTCTAAGAAAGTTTCCTCCGAGGCGATCGATCTTTCGGGTCTTTGAAAGTTTCTCGTTTGAGGTGGACAGGAAATTTAGCGTGCAATTTTGCTAGTGGTAATATTAATTTTATCGAGGTTATTTTAATTTTAATGTTAAATAATAACATTAATTGTAATGATGGTAATAATATTAGTCATGGTATTATTATTAATGGAAGTAGTCATGATATTGTTATTAATGGAAATATTAGTCATGGTATTTTCATTGATGGAAATATTTGTAATAATACTAGGGATATATGGTCAAGGATTTGGTTAATTTGGCAGAGTAGGAATCTGGGGATATAAGGTGATATTGGGGTATAAGGACATAAATTTAGATATCTAGGTATTTGAATGTGTTAAAGAAAATTGGGGTATAGGAATTTTAAATGTAAGTATAGAGACAAGATTTGGAGGATCCAGATATTTGGACGTCTAGGTATTTGAACGTCTAGGTAGTGGGTGATGTTCAAACACTAAATCTCTAGGCACTTAGTCTAGGTAATGGGAGAGTAGGTTTTTACGATCTAGTGACTTTAGTGTTAAAGAAAATTGAGATACAGGAATTTTAAATGTAAGTATAGGGACATAAGGTTTGGAGGATCCAAATATTTGGACGTCTAGGTATTTGAACGTCTACTTAATGAGAGATGTTCAAACACTAAATCTCTAAATACCTAGTCTAGGTAATGGAAGATTAAGTGTACAGGATCTAGTGACTTTTGTCTTTAAGAATATTAGAGTATAGGAATTGCAAATGTATGCATAGACTATTTTTAAAGGTTTTGCCTATCCACATATTTGGAGGTCCAAGTGTTTGAACATCTAAGTAATAACAAATTAGGTACTTAGAATCTAGTGATTTTTGAGTTTAATAACATTGTGGTAGTCTGGTTGTAAGTACTGTGTAGAGACATTATTGTAATCATATGTATAGAGATATTATTGTAGTCAAGTATGTGTGTGTGTACTTTGTAATTGTATGGTATATGTGTGTTTGACATGGGTGCATAATATGAATGAAGCTTGCGTATGGTATGATTGAAGTTTGCATGTAATGAAGGTTGCTAGAAGATTGTCTTTTTGGTGCGATTGAATGTTTTGAGAAGAAGCTGAGAGTCTTTGCTTCGTGAGAGATTGTGTGATAAAGACGTGAGAAATTTGTTAATTTGTGAAGTTCCATTTTGTGTTGCGTTTAATTAATTATAGCCAATTATATTTTGTCAATAAATCTCATTAATCGTTCTAATTATTAAATATTATACTACATATGTATAGAGTTCTGTTTTGAGGATCCACATATGTGGAGGTCCATATGTGAAGTCCCAATGTTCCATCTCATATGTTCCATCTCATCTACATAAAGACAGATTAGAAATCTAGTAATTTCTACTTAAAAAAAAAAAAAAACAATTTACTAAACATTGTAACTACTCCCACAGTACCATCAGTAATACTATCTAAATGCCAAAGGACGTCAAATGACCGTCGTTTAAACATCATGTGACATTACGTTGCCAGAGGTGTGGTAACTGTATAAAATTTCACAGGAACATGTTTGAAATCGATAACGCTTGGTAAAAATCTGGATACGGCTGGTCGTCGAAGCCCTTTTAGCACAGAAGGTTCTTTGTACCTTCACTGGAAGCCTCGCGTGAAATCAGATATGGAAAGGAAGGAAAAGGGAATCAGAGAGCGGAAAATCGCGACGAAACGAAGGTTCGTTGCTCTGATCAATGGTGACGTTTACCGATTCACGTTTTTAATGAAAAAAAAAAAAGAAAACAAATTCGGAGCTAGTTATCTCACGTCAAGTCTCCATTTCAAAATTAATTATTACATTATTTAATAAATAAATTAGGATTATGAGTATTCGGTTTGGACGTTTGGGTAGCTATGGCTAAAGCATGTCATGGAGAGTTGTAGGTAGATATTGTTTGTTATGGGTAGTCAGGATTTTGTTATAGGTAGACATGCTTTTGTCATAGGTGGAGGTGCGTTTGTCATAGGTGGAGGTGCTTTTGTCATAGGTGGAGGTGTTTTGTCAGAGGTAGATATGTTGTTGTCATAGGTAGATATGTTGTTGTCATAGGTAGATATGCATGTGTTATAGGTAGACATGCTTTTGTCATAGTTAGACATGCTCTTATCATAGGTAGACCTACTTTTATCATAGGTAGACACGATCTTGTCATAAGTAGTCATAACCTTGTCATATGTAGACATGCTTTTGTCATATGTAGACCAACGTTTGTCATAGGTAGACATGCTTTTGTCATAGTTAGACATGCTCTTATTATAGACAGACCAACTTGTATCATAGGTAGACACGATCTTGTCATATGTAGTCATACCCTTGTCATATGTAGACATGCTTTTGTCATATGTAGACCAACGTTCGTCATAGGTAGACATGCTTTTGTCATAATTAGACATGCTCTTATTATAGATAAACTAACTTGTATCATAGGTAGACATGATCTTGTCATGAGCACTCATGCTTTCCTCATATGTATACGTATAAAAGCATGTTTTAGGTAAATCATCCTCAGAAACATATCTGTATCACTCCATGACCAAAAGACTTAACATCCACAGTAAATAAATAATTTTCACGTTAATCAACTCGAAATCAATCGTAAAG
This sequence comes from Megachile rotundata, assembly GCF_000220905.1. Classification (NCBI taxonomy): domain Eukaryota; kingdom Metazoa; phylum Arthropoda; class Insecta; order Hymenoptera; family Megachilidae; genus Megachile; species Megachile rotundata. The sequence continues at coordinate 60,035 of NW_003797162.1, forward strand.
AACAGCGATTCGCATGAGAGTTTATCCGTAAACCGGCTCATGAATCGTTAAATTGCACCTTTATCGACGAGCGACAATTTATCAGTCCACTTTCTCCCTTCCTCCAAGGTTCATTTTTCCCCGGTTCCAACAGCCTCGACAGGGATTATACGTCGCGTACAATTAATAATGGATCCGAGAACGGGAACGGTGACGGTCATGAATAAATTGAAACTTCATTGGGCGAGCAGGAGCTGCAAACAGGCTGGCCTGCTCATTAGCATGCAAATTTTCTAAAGCCGACCTGTCCCCTTCGAGTAAACTCCCTCTTCTTCGACTACTTCTTCTTCATCGCTTGCTCTCTTCATTTTTCAACCCTCTATCCGATTAAGACTTTAAACGTTCGATATCTAATCGGTATCATCATTTTTTAATTGTTAAAAATAAATTTATGGTTATAAATAGTTTCTGTATATGTCGCTGTGTGTTTGTACGCGTCGCTCCGCCTACTAGGGCCGAGCGCGGCCGACGGCGCCCGAAGACGCACGACGGCGGCCGACAGCTACCGAAGGTAGCGGCGAGAACTACATTATTCTTCACTTCTATTTGGTTGCAACAAGGGTTGAATGTCCGTGAAGCAATTTTGTTCATTTCAATTGCAAATAGTTTTGCAACGTATTAATTTCCGCACGTTTCTCCTTGTCAGCGGCTCTGATATGGAGACTTCCTTGATTGTTATCTGAGCCTGGAATTACGGTTCGTTGATAGCAGTTACTGGATTCGGCTAAAATCGACGAAGTGCCTCTCTCTAATTTTATGCTTGCCACCTAATTTGAGATTTTTATTTATAGACTCACCATTCCTATTTTAGTTTAGAATATATTTTCAAGTCCCTACAAACAAAGTAAGCCTCTTACGATATAATTCGATCATCGGAAAAATTCAGAAAGAAACGGGCTTAAAAGCGTTCTATCGCGAGTTCATTCAGAAGGAAACGAGAAAGAGACGAGTTACATCGAGGAGAAAATTAGCGAGCTTTGCGTAATCCTCGTAATCCGCTTTTGTTCCACAAAAATGGCCGGTTACATTCTCCGTCGGGGTCACCGTGAATTTGCATGCGACACCTGTTTCTCGTACTTCAGACCCTTGTCCATTCTGTTTCTGCCCGTAAGTACAAAGCGTTTCTGGTGCCGGCTTAACTGGTTCGTTGAACTGATTAAAGAAAAAAGACATGGGAAACAGGACAGGATATTTCACTTTGGAATATTATTATTGGGGTTGAAAATAAAAATATTACATGTGGAAGTATCATTAGACATATACTGATGGATGTACTGAGAAGGATCACCTCTAGGGACTCATTAACAGCTGGAATATTACTATTCACCTCTAGGGACTTAATAGGGACATTACTCGCCTTTAGGGACTACCAGCAACAAGAATATCACTACTACTGATCTATCAGTAATATCGAACATCAACAGTAAAATTAACGAAGAGCAATTTAAGATCAATAGCAAAATCTGGGGAAATTTTGATCCCATAAATGTGTATGACACAGCATCGACTGCGAGACAAATTTTCCAAACGAGCGCCGCACCACGTTTCCACCTTGCACGCCCATATTAACGTAATTCGCGGCAGCGAACGAGCTTTTTAATTAAAAGTACCTGCGCCGCCATTATCTCGCGCGGACTTATAATCGCGCCTATCCATCCACCCTGGTCGTCACCTCCTAGCGACCTGGAAGTCGGCCTTTATTCGCCAAGCACGAGACCGTAATGAGTAATAATTCAAATTTCTATGCCGTACGCGGCCGGCGCACCGCCACCAAGGAAAATAGAACGGCTCGCCTCTCTGTAATGGCTACGAACAAGATTGTCTCCATTTACCGCGGTATAATACACGGGCTACGAATGAAATCTTGTTTCAACTTCAGGAATCTATTTTTCTTTTTGGTTCGCTTTAAACTGTTCTACCGACGAATTGAACCTTAATTAATTTCTTTTTTATACAGTACTCTATGAATCGGTTGATAGCTTAGATGTGATAATTAAATAGGAGAATCATAGAATTTGATGGAATGTGTGGTGATTTTGTGGGCGTGATCTAATGGGAGGGGTCCGATGGGTGGATCATCCGATGGGGAGTGACCGTAGGGGGAGTGGCTAGTGACTATCCAACTTGTTAGCGGTTTCAAGGACAGAGACTCTTAGTGACGGTTCATATAGTTAATATCCCAAGCTGTATGACTAGTTACTAACCGTGTGATTGTACCAGTAGGCCATAGACAACGTCGTCATTGCTAGTCCCGGGCCTGTGAGGCGTGGCTAAGTGGGTGTGACCAATAGGCGTGACTAATGTTCGTACCGATATAATTGCTGCATACGATTCAATAGAGCAGATCTACATCCAACAAGCAATTGAAGCAAATTGCTGCCGTTATTTATCAATATCGTTCGGTATGTACCCGAAAAGATACTCCCCCTACCACAGGTAACCGAAAATTTCAGTTTCGTTGCTCACAATATTCTCAAAGATCGTCATTTTTCTTGGCATCGTTATCCCCGGTGTGTTCGCACCCTTGAACAGTCGAGCACAGAAGGGGGTTGAAATTCGTTCGGCAGCGCAAAACTCCGAAGCAACCAGCCGAAAACTCGTTTCGAAGCCCCTCCGCAAACTCTCGTGCGCCTGTCTTTCCGTGCCGTGTCACGTAGAAACTTGGATCGTTGAAGTTGCAGCTTTGCCAACGACAAGTTGGATCGGCGAAGTTACCCTGTTGCCCCTCCCCCCTCTGCCCGCCCCCTTCTGCCGGTACACGTCTCTTCGAAGCTATCGTCGACTTTCGTCTGTTCGCTAACGGTGGCGGGCACGTTTTGAATCTGTCCCCCGTAGCCGTAGCCCGACGTTGGGAAACGAGGGAATTGTCGTTGGAATCGTGCGTAGAAGACAGGACAAAGGAAACGCCTCCGGGCGACGGGCGGGCAAAGTGGGCGGTTGAAAGTCTTCCCTCCTCTTTCGTTCGCTAACGTTTCCGCTTCCACGGCGAGCCGGGCTCTTTCGCGGGGCTGTTTTGACACGCTCGTTAGGATAATAGGGGAGATGTAGCTGCTGTAGATGAAGGGGAAGAGGACGTTTAAGGATGGTAAACGACGAAAGACAACGTTCGAGAAGAAATTCCGAGCTAAATGGCCTTCCGAGATCATAATAAGATTCTTACATCGATTCACTTTGGGATATCTGGACTTTGGAAACTTTGGAGGTCTTAGAAGCACGAGAACTTAGAAACCTTACTTTGAGAGCTCTGAGGTTCTACATATTCTATGGACCCTCGGGTCGTTTACGAATTCTAGGGTTTTTGAGGATCTCAGAATCTCAGATGTTCGATAAGTTTTAGTAGCTTACCTCTGTCGATAATTTTGGAAAATGATTTAAAAATTTGGAATTATTTTAAATTTAATACTTAAATTAATGTGAGAATGTTTTCAACAGATTTTAAACAGCAGTTAAACTGCAAGGCGTGATTTAATTAAAAATTATCTGACGGACGTGTTTCCCGCGCGTGCTCCGTGGCGGCACACGTGTGGCCCCCGGTTCTTGCGGCACGTCCGTGGCACCCGTCGACGAGCTCGCTGATAAAACACGCGCCGGAAATTCCGGTAACGACACCTGTTACGTCTCCCGTGGTTTCAGATGTTTAACACTTTCACATTTTTAATAGATACGAAAAATCCTCGATGTTATATTCTTTTTGTAAATGTGTCAAGGTAAAATTAAAAGTTACGGGATTAATTAGCAAGAAAGAAAAATTTGTATATTCCGGGAAAGTCATTGGAACTTTCACTGTTTGAATAAATTAAAAGTTGCGTAAAAGTGGAAGTTTTAAAGCTTTGAAAACGGCATTCATTCTTATCATTCAACGGTTGATTAAAAACAACGAATTAAGAAGAAAGTTTCGCGATATTACAAAGCAGAAGAGGGCAACCGCTGCAATTTTATACGGCAGAAGGCTAGTGGAACGTTCTTTCACGTTTTTTCCCCCCAACAGATCCTGACTTTTCCTCTTTTCTCTGTTTCAGGTGAGTTTCCCCGTTTCCTGAGGGACCAAAGACTTTTCGCGGCGAGTCGGGGTGAGTTAAGGCTAAAAGTTTCCTAAGAATCCCTCCCCTTGAGGGATCGACAAAGGTCTGCCCGGTAGACTTCCCTGACTACGCGCCTGCCACAATGAAGATGATCTTTCAATTTCCTGTGAAGGATCTGTTTTTCCTTGCGATTCAATTATTTCTCAAAGAACAATTCACCAAGTATAGTCCATGTTTCAGTTATGGGTCATTCCACGCCAAATCGATCACTTCTAGACGCCATCATTTACTGTAATAATAATATTTTGTAGTCCACGTGAAATTAGGGGGGGTTTCAGTCATCATTTTGCCGGTTTCGAATTTGTTAAGGAATAACAAGCCTTCATCGCAATTTTTGCGAAAATAGGCTTCCCTTAGGAATTTTTTTCTCAGAAACTACTCAACGAATTTAGCTAAATTTTTTTTTGTTTTATTCGCAAAGGATTGGGCTATTTTTAAATATTTTTTTTAACTCCGTCAATTTGTTATAAAATTTCGAAAAATTTGAACGAGTTCTTTTTTTGCGTTTTTTTCAACGAGGTCCATTATAAAATTTTTCGACGTTTTATAATAAATTTGACGGAATTAAAAAAAATATTTTAAAATAGCCCAATCCTTCGTGAATAAAACAAAAAAGAATTTAGCTAAATTCGTTGAGTAGTTTCTGAGAAAAAAATTCCTAAGGGAAGCCTATTCTTGCAAGAATGTACAAAAATTGCAAACTCAGAAGGCTTGCTATTCCTTAAAAAATTCGAAACCGACGAAATGATGACTTAAACCCCCCCTAATTTCGCATGGACTGCAAAATATTTTAATTACAGCAAAATCGCAGATGGTGACTAAAAGTGCAATATCTGAAATTACACTAAAAATTAAAATAGTGGATAAAATGGGTAATAAACGAAAGGATAAATGTTTTCGAAAATGTGTTCCCAAGATAATTTTTAATTCACCCATGCACGGTTAATTAATTGTCGTTAATTAGCGCGTTCTCTCCTATTCCTCTTTATCCCCGGCGTGTTAATAATGTCATGGTAATGCCGTTTTTAATTACGCTCTATTACGTCGCTCTTTTATTACGCTTTTACCCCGTAGCGTTTGGAAACATTTAATTAGTCGAACGGTTCGCTTCCTGACGAAATAATCTCAAAACTTTCGGGCGTCATATTTTTCCCGTCCGATATTTTTAGCTGACAAGCGTTGACTCGTGTTCCGATCGCAAGAAACGCGGGTTCGCATTAGAATTACGTGTTTCTCGATTTAGAACGAAACTGACACGATTGGGAAATCGATGGGCGCTTTCGAAATTCTAAATAACCGATGGCACCCTCGAGGATCTTTCACCCTCCGGCAAAAAAGAAATTTGCGAAATTACTCTCGACATCATTTTTTCGTTGAATTTATTCGAGAAAGTTGTGGAATTCCGAAAAGGAAAGGGGTGGAGTTAAATTGTTCCATTGTTCGTTGCGAGTAGAAAGACACCGGGGGTGGGTCGACTAGAGAGGGGTGGGAAACGACAAACGAAGGGTGGCAGGCTGGCTGGGTTTGTGTGCGTGGAAATTTTCCCCACCTGTTGCCAAACAATTCCCATGGAAACGAAGTTATGGCTACGGTTTCCGCCAGATAAATACCGCGTACACGCGCACGCGTTTCCGGTAACGAGCATGCTACGTGAAATAAGTTTCCGTTGACGAGCTTTGTGCTAAATCTCGGATTCAAGATTTGTGTTCTCAAAAATTTGCGGAAAAATATTCTTGATGTAACATGAAACACTCTGTATATTTATTAGAATGAATTGCTTTTGTGTGTCTACAAAGGTAGAGGACTTATTCAGTAATATAATATGAAACGCCCTGTAGATTTGTTTAAATAGGTGCTTTTTAAGTGTCTGGAAAAATAGAGGACACTTTAGTCTGTATCATAATATGAAACACCCTGTACATTTATTAAAATAGGTGCTCTTTATGTCTCTAGAAAAATAGAAGACACTTTAGTCTGTAACATTATATGAAACGCCCTGTAGATTTGATAAAATAGATGCTTTTTGTGTGTCTGGAAAAATAGAGGACACTTAGTCTGTAACACAATATGAAACACCCTGTAGATTTGTTAAAATAGATGCTGTTTGTGTCTCTAGAAAAATAGAGGACACTTTAGTCTGTAACACAATATGAAACACCCTGTAGATTTGTCAAAATAGGTGCTTTTTGTGTGTCTGGAAAAATAGAGGACACTTTAGTCTGTAACATTATATGAAACGCCCTGTAGATTTGTTTAAATAGGTGCTTTTTGTGTGTCTGGAAAAATAGAGGACACTTTAGTCTGTAACATAATATGAAACACCCTGTAGATTTGTTAAAATAGATGCCCCTTATGTCTCTACAAAAACAGAGGACACTTTAGTCTGTAACATAATATGAAACACCCTGTAGATTTGTTAAAATAGATGCTGTTTGTGTCTCTAGAAAAATAGAGGACACTTTAGTCTGTAACATAATATGAAACACCCTGTACATTTATTAAAATAGGTGCTCTTTATGTCTCTACAAAAACAGAGGACACTTTAGTCTGTAACATAATATGAAACACCCTGTAGATTTATTAAAAGAAATGGTGTATTTGTCTCTAAAAAAGTGTAGATGACTTCAGTTCCTCATACAAGCTGAAACACCCTGTAGATTTGTTAAAAAAAGTGTTCTGTATGGGTCTAGAAAAATGTAGAAGACTTTGTCACATATTTTGAAACACGCTGTAGCCTTGTTAAAACAAGTGGTCTTTGTGTCCTTAGAAAAGTGGAGAAGACTTCGTGTTTAATCATCCTCCATTATGCAGATATACAGGGTGTTTCATTTACATCTACCCTTGCATATTTCGACCAAGTCTTTTGAATAGAACTATAGCCCCCGAAAAGTAGTCTAACACACGTTTACAGTCACAGTGTATCACACATTTCAGCCCTCCTTATTTCGTAAAACTCAATGTACATAATTTCATCTGAATTGTTGAACAATTAAAGGATAAGGAACACATCTATCCCAGAAACGAAATAAAACGCGTTTTAGCCGTCATCCTCCACATGTTTCATCCGGTGGTCGGGTGTTAATTGCTTTCGCGAAGGGCGGCTGAACGATTTCAATTATTCCTTCCCTCCACCACTCTTCCTTCCTCCACTTCCCCCGCCTCCTGGTCGTCTGGTATGATCGCCCTCTCGCCCTTGTTCGCCGGGGTGGAAATGTGTCGGAGGATCAGAAAAAAATCCAGAGATTTTAATTAGAAGCCTCTCTCGTCATCGTACCGAAGATCAGAGTCATCAGCACAAGGGTCGACGTCTACGTCACAGACGCTCCGCGGGGGTGCAATATACAGGGAGCACCCCCTGACTCTGCTCCTCTCCGTAGCTTGCGATTCGCGAAACTTCCCATCGTTTTATATGCATGTATTTCGTATAAGTGCGTGTGCGTGTGGTGTGACACCCTATACAGGGTGTTTCAGTCGAAAAACGCACTTCATTTCGACGTAGACTATTACTTATATAAAATGTGGCCATATACGTGGATGTGTTGTTCAAAAGTCTTCTACCTCCATTACATTTTATGAAATTTTCATTGTTCCAAAAAAACCTTTTTTGAAATAAACATTTTGCACCAAGAAGCCATTGAATATTTTATTGAGTCTACAAACAGTCGAACCGTTGTATAAACGTAAATTAATGAAACCGCAATTATTAGTAAAAACAGGGATTTATATATCCTCGCTTATTAACGCAACAGGGATTTACGAAGCCGCATTGTAAATAAACGGGAAGAAGGCTTGATTAATCTTGGCTCATTATTGCAAACGTTTCATTATTTTCCATGCACCGAAAGCATCGTATATCGATACTCCCCGCATCGTATTATGTTTCATTTATAATCATTTGCAAATTGTAATTGTGCCGAAATTATTATTGATTCCTACAGCAGATTTGACGGTGATTAAAATACGCGGGTGTAGACCCGAAACAAGGATACGTTTTCGCTTAAAATATTTCGTAGTGTTGTTAATTGTAACGCGCGCTCGTGTAATAATTAATACACGCCGATCAGTTTCAGGAGGTGGATTATGAATGTATTTAGGAAACAATAGCATCGACGGGGGCTACGTAATACTGTATAAAAACATATACATGATACATGAAATTGTTAATGGTCCGTTTTCGTATTCCATTACCGATTGTTAAACTACATTTATATTTTATATCTATGTATGTTTACGGTGTAATTGGAAACATGGTCTTGTTATTATTGATTAATGCGGAATTTTATTATTGTGGTGCATTCAATGCGCAGAGTGATGATTTGGGCGTGGCCATTCGGGGAGTGGTCATTTGGGGCGTGGTAATTAGGGCGTGGTGATTCAGAGCGTAGTAATTCAGGGCGTAGTAAGTGGAGGTGTGATAGTTGGAGGCGTGGCTATATGGGGGAGGGGGGATCATAATGGAGAGTGGTGATACAGGGCGTGAAGATATGGAAGGTTGTGATTCGGGACGTAGTAGTAATTGTAGGCGTGGTAATTGGGGGCGTGGTAATTCGGGGCGTGGTAATTCAAAGCGTGGTAATTCAAGGCGTGGTAATTCGTGGCGTGGTGATTCAAAGCGTGGTAATTGGGGGCGTGGTAATTCGAGGCGTGGTAATTCAAAGCGTGGTAATTCAGAGCGTGGTAATTGAGGGCGTGGTGATTCAGAGCGTAGTAATTCGTGGCGTGGTGATTTAAAGCGTGGTAATTGGGGGCGTGGTGATTCAGAGCGTAGTAATTCAG
>NW_003797162.1:69245-85930 GCF_000220905.1 Megachile rotundata
ATGGTAATTCGAGGCGTGGTAATTCAGAGCGTGGTAATTGGGGGCGTGGTGATTCATAGCGTAGTAATTCGAGGCGTGGTAATACAAAGCGTGGTAATTGGGGGCGTGGTGATTCAGAGCGTAGTAATTCAGGGAGTGGTAATTCGGGGCGTGGTAATTCAGGGCGTGGTGATTCAGAGCTTAGTAATTCAGGGGGTGGTAATTCAGAGCGTAGTAAGTGGAGGTGTGATAGTTGGAGGCGTGGCTATATGGGGCGGGATCATAATGGAGAGTGGTGATACAGGGCGTGAAGATATGGAAGGCTGTGATTCAGGACGTAGTAGTAATTGAAGGCGTGGTAATTGGGGGCGTGGCAATTCGAGGCGTGGTAATTCAGGGCGTGGTAATTCAGAGCGTGGTAAGTAGGCGTGTGATAATAGGAGGCGTGGTGATTCGGAACGTGATAATATATAGTGTGCTGATACGTAGCGTGAAAATACTGAGTGTTCATTCGAAACGTGATAATATGCAACGTGGAAATATAGAACGGTCCAATACAAGGCCTAATAACACTACACCTAAAATTACAACATACACAAATACAATTCATGGTACTACAACAATACAGCGTACCTACCTCACCTTCCAGAATGTTGATTTCTAAACCCTGTTCCGCTACCCAGAATCATTCATTCAAAGACAAAGCTGGACCTCCACTGCTTTGTCCTCGCTTCAACCTGAAAAATATCGTCCTCGGCTCGCCTCTTAATAGTTTCAGCGTTCTTTCGCCGTCGCGGCGATGATTTATCGAGCGTACACGGTGTCGTCGGGACACGTCGAGTTAATCGTTATTTCCTGTCCAGCTCGCACGCGAGCCAGCTCCTGGAGCCTTCCATGGCTACAGATATCAGCTCCTGCGCGCTTTATCGGCCGCCAGAGAGGGGGGGAGTGGCTTAATAATTTACAACGACAAGATACACGCCTCTGTTATTGGCCCATAAAGCATCCCCGCTATGCTTCCACTCGTTTACTCGCCGTCCGTGTTTTATGTCGTTCTCTTCGGCTCTAGGATGGACCGATATGGGATTCCTCGAAGGTTGTGGCCTATGCCTGGACATCATTTTTGTTCCTTTCAAAATTCCTTCTGGACTGTTCATTCTTCACTTCGATTCTTTTAGCTGCTTTTTCATAAGGCTGGGTCCAGAGTATATCAGTACTCGGGTCAATAGCTGTCTTCAGACTTGGACAAATTCTTATCGGTACATTAATGAATTTGAATTTTTGAACGTTTCCAAACTGGGATATACACACTTTTTAATTATACCGTTTCAAAAAAACTTTAAAAATGGAGGTTACTATTTCTCTGGGTATGTAACTTCTCTGCTATCACACATGGCCAGGGGTGTTTCGTCGTAGAGTGACGATGCCCGACTTAGGAGGCGGTCTTAAGTGGCCCCTTAATATTAAGGCAAGCGTTGCCAGTCGTTATTGGCACCCCTGTGCATTAATCCGGTTACGGCGCGCAGCAGCCGGAAATTTGTAGGCGGTTATAAATTTTAAAACTTGTTCACGCACCTGCGTTCATACGCCCTACCATTTACGGTTAATCGATTGACCTGAAATATTTGCGGGGTCCTTAATGATGTACCTAAAAAAGTATCCAAGTTCTCAACTGTCAGTATCTGTTCTCTGAGTGTCCATTACTCCAGCAGGTGTTATTGTCAAATCTACAGATAGGCGAACACATCCACGGCCAATTAATCGATAATATACTTAATTAACGCCGTTTCGTTCCACGCTACTGACGGATATTTAATAAATAGCATTGAAAAGCGGCCTGTTAGCGTCCTTTACACGGACATCGTATTATATGTCAGCTAATGAGAGACTCAAAGTTAGCCCAGAGGCCGTTCGTGATCCCGATTGGTCGACTATTAACAACGGCCGACCGTAACGATCATGGGACGCGCGACAAATACAAATTAATTAATAACGTTCATAAACCACTCCCGGCCGTGGAGTTGCTTTAACGGCTGGCCCGGGCCCGGGTTAGTTAATACCCGTTAAATTATCTCCGGTACTTACGCGGCGATCATTAATTTACCTTCTGTCCTCCTGCTTTTCGCGTGCACGCACTAGCCAAGACTTCGTACCTAGATATTAACCAGAAGTTATTTCGTCTATTGATTTTTAGGCGTATTGATCATTGTGACAGTCTTGTGTGTTCAGGTTACTCATAGGACTGCAATGTGGACATCTCATTCGTGTCTCTAGCAAGTATCTTGGTAGAAGATGCTGGTAGAAGAGATTCTTGTTAGGTGATACATATGTGGAGATCTATATGTGGTCCCATCAAGATTTGCTACCTTCAGAGACTTGGAGACCTAACAAGAATTTGAGACCTGAAGATGTGGACTTCAGAACCTAGGTCTTGAATATGTGTCACACTACCCAACTGTCACATTATACCAGAATGTGGACACCTTCAGAACCTAGGTCTTGGATGAGTGTCACACTACCCAATTACCACATGAGACCACAATGTGGACACCTTCATAACCTAAGCCTTGAATATATGTCACACTACCCAGCTACTACATCAGACTACAGTGTGGACACCTTCATAACCTAAGCCTTGAATATATGTCACTCTACCCAACTGTCACATCAGACCACAATGTGGACACCTTCATAACCTAAGCCTTGAATATGTCACACTATCCAACTACTACATCAGACCACAATGTCGACATCTTCATAACCTAAGCCTTGAATATATGTCACACTACCCAGCTACTACATCAGACTACAATGTGGACACCTTCATAGCCTAAGCCTTGAATATATGCCACACTATTCAACTACCACATCAGACTACAATGTGGACACCTTCAGAACCTAAGCCTTGAATATATCTCACTCTACCCAACTGTCACATCAGACCACAATGTGGACACCTTCATAACCTAAGCCTTGAATATATGCCACACTATTCAACTATCACATCAGACTACAATGTGGACACCTTCATAACCTAAGCCTTGAATATATGTCACTCTACACAACTACCACATCAGACCACAATATGACATCTTCAGAACGTAGGTCTTGAATATATGTCACACTACCCAACTACCACACGAAACTCCAAATGGAGGAGTTTGGACCAGTTGCCAGTATGGACACCAAAGGCTACCTAGACTTGGACCGCTTTTTCCCTCTTTAATGTTTGCAATCACCGTAATTCGACGCGAAACAGAGTGGATGTCACTTGTCCTACCGCTGTCGCGACTAAGTGATTGCAAACCTTTGTCCCGTTTTAGGGACAGGGTAGTAATTATTCTTAATTAACATGAAGGTGGTTCGGTACAATTGTGGTCCGAGGGACTAAGGGCTGGACGTTAAAGTCAGACTTCACCTAACTGATTTCAAACATTCTCCAACTAGATGTAATCTAAAATGTACATCATGAGTGTGCATCAATGCTGTACCCATAGAGTGGCTATGCCCTACCCATAGCGTGAAGTAATCATTGATTACATCGCTGAATTCTTCATCAGTTAATACGAACTGGTACCTGACATCTCTTTTACATCGCCCGCGTTAAACGAAGCATCAAATCGCCCAATAAAACCGAATCGCTCGCGATACAGCCGAGAGGTCCATCCGGGCGAATGCGACACCTCGCGGTTCCCAGCCGATCGTTAAAGCGCCCCCTACGAAACGGCTGCTCGTAAATCAGAACATAGTCGATCGGACATTCGTCACATGAGCTTTCGGCCCGGTTGTCCGAATAAAAGGGACACCGAGCGAACGGTTGCAGCTGGGGGCTGACAGTTTTCACCGTAAAAATGACGACGCCCCTGGCTATTTTATTACAGCCTAGTCGAGAGAGAACGGGATCTACGTTTCCCCGTATAAAACGCCGTACTTGGTAGTTCAATTATTATCAGTCTCGTACGGACGTTTCTCGGGGCTGAATTTGTCCGCGGCTCTGGTAACGTGATACAGTCTGTTTGGAAAGCGAGGGTGATTTGTGATGTGGAGATGTTTGTTGGATGGAAGATGAGGATTGGAGGGATTTTGTGGAGTGGGAGAGTTGGAGTTTGGGGATTTTGGGAATTTGGGGAATTTGGGGATTTAGGGAATTTGGGGATTTGGGGATCTGGGGATTCGTGGAGTTGGGATGCGTGGATTTGGGACGCGTGGAGTTGGGACGCGTGGAGTTGGGACGCGTGGAGTTGGGGCGCGTGGATTTGGGACGCGTGGAGTTGGGACGCGTGGAGTTGGGACGCGTGGATTTTGGATGCGTGGATTTTGGATGCGTAGATGTAGGATGCGTGGAGTTGGGACGCGTGGAATTAGGACGCGTGGATTTAGGACGCGTGGAGTTGGGACGCGTGGAGTTGGGACGCGTGGAGTTGGGACGCGTGGAGTTGGGACGCGTGGAGTTGGGACGCGTGGAGTTGGGACGCGTGGAGTTGGGACGCGTGGAGTTGGGACGCGTGGAGTTGGGACGCGTGGATTTTGGATGCGTGGATGTAGATTGCGTGGATGTAGGATGCGTGGTGTTGGGACGCGTGGATTTGGGACGCGTAGGAGTTGGGACGCGTGGGACGCGTGGATTTGGGACGCGTGAAGTTGGGACGCGTGGATTTGGGACGCGTGAAGTTGGGACGCGTGGATTTGGGACGCGTGAAGTTGGGACGCGTGGATTTGGGACGCGTGAAGTTGGGACGCGTGGATTTGGGACGCGTGAAGTTGGGACGCGTGGATTTGGGACGCGTGAAGTTGGGACGCGTGGATTTGGGACGCGTGGATTTGGGACGCGTGGATTTGGGACGCGTGGAGTTGGGACGCGTGGAATTGGAATGCGTGGATGTAAGATGCGTGGATGTAGGATGCGTGGAGTTTGGATGCATGGAGTTGGGATGTGTGGATTTAGGATTTGTGGATTTGGGATTTGTGGATTTGGGGATTGTGGATATGGGATTTATGGAGTTGTTGTTTGTCCATTTGGGAATCTAAGGACTTGGAGGCTCAGGAATTTGGGAAGTAAGAACTTCATAAACCTGTCAAGTTCAAATATGAAATCATATGTTGTCACTCTAAACTTTCAGAACTAGCCACTTTAAGTGTATGAAGCCCTATAGACATGTCACCCAATTAAATTAACATGTAATTACATCTAGTCTTCCATACCTCTCCACACCTATCACCATCTTATATCCTTGACTTCTGTCCCTGTCATCAAACCGTTCGACAACGTCAGACATACCGAATCACCAAGCCATCCAGATTAAACTCCTTCAATAGTATTTCCGAACGCTACCGCGTTAAGAGACCGATCATTCCCCATAAGCAGAGAGAGACTGATTCCAAATGGAAAGGAAAAAGGTAGTTCGAAGTTCGAGTCGAGTGTCGGTGGCACTTAGACGTGGTTCGTTAGTTTCTGGAGATTGCATCTCCCTGGATTTAGCCAGGTTACCAAGCCTGCACGTCGACCATTACCAGACGATTGCCGGCTCGAGTGCAATTTCGTTTCCGGATATCGAGCCTTGGTCGCCGCAATTTCTTAGCTGCCACTTAAGTATCCGCTATTTTTCGCCCCTATCCCATCCTGCCCTCCACAAGTACACTTACTGCTGGGTTAAAGCGCCCTTCATTGATGTTATTCTGTTCGTCTCTTGGATAAGTGTCCTCAGCCGTAACATAATTATGGCAGTATCAGTGGGTCTCAAATAACCCAGCATTAAGAATACTAGACCCTCTTAAATGTCAAATTAAATGTTTAATATGAACATTAAATGTGAACGTCATTTTATTTATCGAATATACGTATTATTACAAAAAAATTTCTTTAAATGTTATCTTTTACTTTCAACATAAAACTTTCTTGAAACACACGACATTCGAGTCGTGTCAAAATTTCCTGCGGATATTCGACGAATGAGCTCCTTTTTCAAAAGTCGCAGCGTGCAGAAAGTTATTTTTTTACCTGTAACAGAATCAAGATCAATCGCGTGCGACGAAAGCGCCAGGAAATTCTAAGCCGACAGATACGGAAAAACAAATGTCGCAAAATGACAAGCACATCAGTCTTCGGAGAATTTCGGTAACCGGAGCGGATCCGCTCTGAAGACGAAGCTGTTTCGTGCACGCGGCGCGCATCGGAAAAGCCATCAGTGTGCAATCGAGTCCTGGTGCGGCCACGATCTCTGTCCGATTATTCCGCGGATTTCGACACGAAGAAATACGAGCTGTCAGGGGAAAACCTCACGGTGCACGCTGTCGTGCTAGGAAAATTGCGGGACATCGTTTCGAAATTAGCCTTCGAAAGGACAAAGCGTACCGTGAAAAATGCGGAACGCGGAAGCTTACACGAGATATTGTGTATCTACATCCCTTTTAAAGCACTTTCGAATCAACTTTTTGCGTAATTAATTATGTACTGAGTCGCTAGAAGTTTGAAACGCAATTATGTATTGAATGGCTGAGAGTTTGTCAGATTCGGAACTTTGTTCTTTGATAGAAAGTGCATTTATATAAGTTTGTTTTGTTTTATATTTCATATATAGCGATTTTGTTGGTTTAAATAGTTTTTAGCAAGGCCTACTTAGGATATAACACGCCTACTTTGTACATACCACGCCTACTTTGCACATACCACGCCTACTTTGCACATACCACGCGTCCAGAGTCGCTCCCACCTACCTCCGCCCACGTAGCCCCGCCCACATGGCCTACAAATGGTAGGAAAACGAATTTTTGTTCTTACCACGCCTACTTTGCACATACCACGCCTACTTTGCACATACCACGCGTCCAGAGTCGCTCCCACCTACCTCCGCCCACGTAGCCCCGCCCACATGGCCTACAAATGGTAGGAACTTTGTGTATACCACGCGTCCAGAGTCGCTCCCACCTACCTCCGCCCACGTAGCCCCGCCCACATGGCCTACAAATGGTAGGAAAACGAAAACAAAGATTACACAATTCAATATATTTTACGAAACAATAGATTTTAAGAAAATTTGATTGATTTCTTAAAGAATTTGAAGAGCAATCGACTTATGCTACTTGAAAATACAGTTCAATAAAAATAATGGATGATCAGATGGATTCAGAGGATTGAAAGGTTTTCAACGTTCTCGTTGATCGTTCTACGTCTACCGAAACTCTGGGGATCACGATGGAAACCGGAAAATGTCGGGAAACCTTGGTTGGATTTAATTCCCGGAGGACGGCTGAACGTCCTCTCCCGAGTGTTTTCGATTCCCCTGCTTTTTGCATTATGCCGTGTTTCACCTGCATCTACCTTTTGATTCTCAGCTGTCGACAAAGAGAATTATTTTCGCTCGATAACGAATTCCATTAACGTGAAAGTGCGTCTTTTATAGATAAGCTTATAAGCTAGTTACATCCCCTTTTTGACCTTTTTTCCCACCATTTCTCTGCTTCTCTTGATTGTTCGACTTCAAAGTCGGCAACTGCAGTCACAGAATGATCTTTATTAATTAATGTCCGATTAACTGATATGTCGGAAAGCAGCTGTAATTAAAGTACGAACCAGGTGAACCATTGTTAACTTTTTTAAAGAAAATTTAAATTTTGGAAATTTGAGTTTAGACTATTTTTACATAATCCAGCGCAGAAATTATCGGTGCACATAGAAAAAGAATTAAGTTGTGAATAACGATTTTGTTTACGTCCATTTTGCTAAGGCCAGATTCGTGATAGAGGCAATACCAGTTCAATGCGAGCCCCCATCTGGCAAGTTTCACCATCCACCTTCGTAACTAACTCTGTCCTTGATGGCTAATTAGTTATTACTAATTGCCCGGAGTAGTTTGGCAGTTTCGATTCGTCGCCTCGTATCGGTCCAAGGGTGTGGGACGCGTTCATGCTTCTCGGGGGGATATCACGTTGGAAGGGTCAATGGGGGTGAACAAATATGTGGCTGTCTCTGAAATTCTGTCAGACTTGTCAAATGACAAATTATTGAAATTTTTCAATGATTATTTTTTGTACTATGTTCATTAATTTTTCTTGTAAAATACGTTTGACACTGGTATTAACAAAATGGAGATTTTTAATTGTATATTAATCTATAATTTCATGACGCACATATGACGCACACGTGACGCACTCATGACTCATACGTGACATACACGTGACGCACACGACTCACACGTGTCGTACACATGACTCACACGTGACGCACATGATTCACACGTGACGCACATGATTCACATGTGACGCACACATGACTCACATGTGACGCACACATGACTTACACGTGACGCACATAACTCACACGTGACGCACATGACTCACACGTGACGCACACATGACTCACACGCGACGCACACATGACTCATACGTGACATACACGCGACGCACATGGCTCACATATGACGCACATGGCTCACATATGACGCACATGGCTCACATATGACGCACATGACTCACATATGACGTACACATGACTCACACGTGACGCACACATGACTCATACGTGACATACACGTGACTTACACGTGACGCACATGACTCACATGTGATGCACACATGACTCACACGTGACTCACACATGACTCACATATGACGCACACGTGATGCACACATGACCCACGTGTGATTCATACGTGACATATACATGACGCACATGTAACGCACACGTTATGTACATATGACGCACACATGACTCACACATGACGCACGCGTGACGCACACTACAGTTGGAATTTGATAGACCAGATTTCTTCACTGCAATTGAATTTGGTGTTCAATTCTAATTATAATTTGTATCATCAAGGAACTGTAGGCAAAATAAGCCTATCATTTTAATATTTATTTTAACGTTGTAGCAATTATTAGATAGCTGTGAATGACTGCATAGAAAATAATAGGTTAAGAGGTTAATTATTGAGTTACAATTTTTGTCCAAAAGTAGATACCGTGTTTTTCACCGATGTTTGCTGAAAAAAGATCCTTTAACGATTTAACCCAGCCTTATTAAACATCGCCAACGACAGGAACGGAAGTCGAATATAACGATTCCTTTCGGCAGGATCGATCGAAGCGAACAATTGTTCGCTAAGTACGAACAACCGCTAAAGGGGTGGCCGGGGGTTGAAGAGGGTCTCCTCTCATCTAGCAACACGACAAAGGACACGACCGACGATTATTTTATTTATAGACACGCTAATGACCCTCGCTGGAACGAGAAAGTTGTCGGCTCGTTATTTCCTTTCTCCCTCGCAGCTCTTCCGGTTCCTGCGCGTGACGTGGCACTCTTTTAATCGCTCCAGACGTCGATTTCGAACCCTTCCGAATTTCACCCATCCATTGTTTCTCGGCTAATTTTAAACCTTGTTTTTTATTACGAAAAAAAATTTTGTTGGATTTAGACTAGTTTTATTATGAATTTTCTTTTAATACTATTTTGTAAGAATATATAAAAAATTATATTAACACTAAAATTACTAAAATTGTTAAACAAGTTTGGAACTATAATTTGTTAACCCTTTATCTTAATTTCTTTTACCTACCAATTCTTCAATTCACAAAGATCCAAGAGAAATGTGATGTCTTGAAAGTGTGGAAAATTGAAAACATTAAAGTTTGTGAACTAGGCACTTGGATATGTGGGAACTTGGGAGTGTCTGAACTCACGAATGTGAAAATGTGTAGTTCCAAAAATGAAGTGTACACTACCGTCCATAAGTATCCGGACACCAGCGAAATATGCATTCGCGTTGCATGAAAGTTATTCAAGTATCTGCAACAGTAACTAAAATCGATTTTTTTTCTGCGAAGGTCAGAATACTGGAACGTTTTTCGATTAATAATTCTCGTTTGGAACTCATATCTCGATGGAAAAGAAGCTACAGACGAACTAAACCGAAACTGTCGAGTGCGTAGTGCGTACCTCCATTCTTATCTCCATTGAGGGAACCTAAACATCTACCAACAGTTTACAAACACTTGAAACATATCGAAGAACCCTCTGAATACATTCTGCACCATAGAAATGAAACACAGTAGAAAGTAAAATTTTTTTTAGAATCGAAAGCGTTTCATTAGATTCACAAATTTGGACTTTGTACTTCTGGACATGAATTTTACTTTCACACTTTCATTGTATAATTTGTACTTAAAAATTAATTCTATTACGTTATGACACCTCAAAAAAGATAATAATAATTATTACAAATGATATGATAACCCTAAATACCTTTCGTACAAAGTTCAACTATGTTTTATGTAACGAAACCAAGTGTCCGGATACTTATGGACGGTAGTGTATATAAATTTCAAGATACTTAGATTGTAGCCTCCAAAAGGCACTAACGATGAAAAATCGATCATAAGCCAAGGCTACTGATAACCCTTTTCTTGAAGGCACTCGAGCGTGTTTCCGTTAGCTGGTCGGACTTAATCGGAATAACCGAGATTCCTCTGGTTCCCAGCAGCCGCGCCAGGCTCTCTGGAGTACCCAATTCCAGACCTAACCTCGTTCGTCCTGGTAACTAAGTGGCGCAATCCTGTCGTGGATTCTCTCGTTTCGAAACTTAATCGCGCGGCGTATCAGGATCTCGCGTGTCAGAGAACGATCGTCGACGAACGACCCTCTCGAAGCTAACGAATTGCTTAGCTGCACCGTTTCGCAAACGAGAACATCATTCTCTGGCCACCTGGCAACCCATGAAGAGCGAGAAAATGGGAGTAGTTTTTTTGGACCTTAGGTGTCCGGCAGACACGGAACCCGGCGATAAAATTTATTTATTGCTGTTCCGACGATTTTGGGGATCACTGCTGAAATATGTGGACGAATTGTTTAGTATTTCTGTGTTCGTAGCCTGGTAATTTAGGAAAGTACTGAATCTGAAGTGTGGGTTTTACGCGCCGTAATTCCACGCTTTGTAAATTCCATGCTCTGTAATTTCACGCATCGTAATTCTAAGCATTGCAACTTCACGCTCCGAAGTTCCACACGTTGCAATTCCATGCGCCGTATTTCCACGCATAGTAACTCCACGCGTTGTAATTCCACGCTTCATAATTCCACGCACCATATTTCTCAGCGTCGCAACTCCACGTTCTGTAGTTCCACGTATCATAATTCCACGCGTTGCAATATCATTCGTCGTAATTCCACGCGTAGTAACTCCACGCGTCGTTATTCCACGCGCCGTAACTCCACGCACCCTAATTCCACGCCCCGTAATTCTAAGCATCGCAACTCCACGCTCCGAAGTTCCACGCGTTGAAATTCCATGCGCGGTATTTCCACGCATAATAACTTCACGCGTTGTAATTCCACGTGTCATAATTCCACGCACCATATTTTTTAGCGTCGCAACTCCACGCTCCGTAGTTCTACGCATCATAATTCCACGCGTAGCAACACCATTCGTCGTAATTCCACGCGTAGTAACTCCACGCGTCGTAACTCCACGCGTCGTAATTTCACGCGCCGTAATTCTGAGCGTCGCAACTCTACGCTCCGTAGTTCCACGCGCTATAATTCAACGCGCTGCAAATCCATGCGCCGTAATTTCACGCGTAGTAACTCCATGCGTTGTAATTCCACGCATCGTATTTCCAAGCTCGCAACTCCACGCGCCATAATTTCACGCGTCGTCGTAGTTGCACGCGCCATAGGTCCACGCTTCGTAGTTCCA
This sequence comes from Megachile rotundata, assembly GCF_000220905.1. Taxonomy (NCBI): domain Eukaryota; kingdom Metazoa; phylum Arthropoda; class Insecta; order Hymenoptera; family Megachilidae; genus Megachile; species Megachile rotundata. The sequence continues at coordinate 80,915 of NW_003797162.1, forward strand.
CGCGCCATAGTTTCATGCGCTATAGTTCCACGCTTCGTAGTTCCACGCGCCGTAACTCCACGCGCTGTAGTTCCACGCGTCCTATCTTCACAGTCTAATGTTCTGCGTGCAGTAACTCCACGAATCTTAACCCTTTGCACTCGAAGATAATTTTACTGTTTGCAAACAGCAACTTTGAAATATTAATTAAAATGTTAAGTGACCTCTTTTGAAGTTATTATTTCTCTACTAATAATTTCCACTATTGTCTATTTCGCTATGTTTATACATCACATAAGCACTATTATAGAATTAATTAAATAATGCGTCTTTTAAATTATTGTATTAAATCCAATGGCCCCTAAGAGGCGCCTTTGGAGCGCAAAGGGTTAATATCTTGCACAGTTCCATGCGTTATAGTATTTCGTATTACATTCCCGCACTCTTTACCGTTGATAGCCGGTTCTAAGCGTTCAATTAACGGTCTTGTGCATTTCTTTTTTGCACTCTGCGCTTAAAGCTCGTAAACGAACGACTCGACTATTCGCAAACCCTGACCAATTTCCATTCGGAAATTTCGCGATAAAAGTAGGAAGCCCCGTTTAATATCAGCCTCATTATACCGCTATTGAACGTTGATTCGGAAGCACGTGGCATAAATTCCGACGATTTATTTCGTCCATTGAAACGGTGTTAATTAACAACTGGAACCGCGAACGTATTCCTTTCAATTTTCCAAATTATCCGTGCGATCATGAACGCGCGGAGAAAAGGAACGACACCGTGTGTCGGTCGGCGCGCGTTTTAATAAAACGATCAATAGGGTAAAGATAATTTAATGAAACAACAACGTTCGTTATTCACGGCAGAACAATTCGATTTTCGCGGACGCGTTGGAACGCGAAACCGTGTGAAAACTGTCCAAATAACCGTCGCCGCGGTCGTTTACATAGAAATCGCTGCGGGGGCCGATAAACACGGGGCCCCCGGGGCTGCCGATGGTTTTCGATTTTATTAATTGCAGAAATTAATTTAGGCACCGGCGAGCGAACGCTAACGCTTCAATTAAGACTGAACAGTCAATCAAAACTAATTGAAACAGGGATATAGCGGCGTTGATTGGATGTTTTTAAACGTAACCATTAACGGCACCGATATCGTTTACAGACACTTTTCAACCACGCGGAAAATCGCCTCGTTCTTCTGCTCCTTTTTTTCCATCGTGTGTCGACTAAATTCATAGATTCGTTTTTTCTATAATTTACAAAATTTATGACCAATGAAAAGTTCGAAATCTATAAACGAAACGATCGTTAATTGCGTACATGATAAACTTTCGTGTAATCGCGAGTTCACAAAATTGTTGTCGACGACGCAAAACGTTCGAAAGATTAAAATTAACGATATCGCGATCTCGCCCGGTTTATTTCGGGACACGTTACAAACGATCCGGCATACGGTTCAGTTAATGGCTAATTACCCGATTAACACCGATTCGATTGATCGGTAATTATTTTACGAGCTCCATGTAGCTTGCCCGGATAGTCCGCACTCAAAGCACGTTATCAAAGTTATAGGGTCGTACAGACATTCCCTTACGAATCACTTGACTCGTTTTTATCCCGTTTAACATCGATTTTATCACACTAATTAAATATACGTACTGTGTTCCTGTAAAGCATTTTTGCGTTACTGGATGTAATTCTACATACAAATTTTGGGAAAATTAAATTCTTTGATGGTGGACTTTGCAGCGTGTAGTTAATTTGTTATTAAAAATGGAGTTGAAGGGTAGAGGAGTAAATATTAAATTGTGCATTAATTGGGTAACTTGAAAATTGATGTAGATTTTAATAGGCATATTTTTGAACTTGTTATGTATTCTAAGGTCTACATTCACAAGTTACCACCTTCCCAAGTTTCGACATTCCCAAGTTCCCACCTTCTCAAGTTCCTACACTTCCAAGTTTCTACATTTCCAAGTTCCCATATTCCCAAGTTCCCACATTCCCAAGTTACCACCTTCCCATGTTCCTATATTCTCAAGTTTCTACATTCCGAAGTTCCAATATTCTCAAGTTCCCATATTCTCAAGTTCCCACATTCTCAAGTTCCCATATTCTCAAGTTTCAACATTCTCAAGTTTCCATATTCTCAAGTTACAGCATTCTCAAGATTCCATATTCTTAAGTTCCCACATTCCCAAGCTCCCACATTCGCAAGTTCCTACCTTCTCAAGTTCCCACATTCTCGGGTTACCACCTTCCCATGTTCCTACATTCTCAAGTTTCTATATTCTCAAATTTCTATATTCTCAAGTTCCCACCTTCCCAAATTCCTACATTCCCAAGTTTCCACATTCCCAAGTTACCACCTTCCCAAGTTTCGATATTCCCAAGTTCCCACCTTCCCAAGTTCCTACATTTCCAAGTTTCTACATTTCCAAGTTCCCATATTCCCAAGTTCCCACATTCCCAAGTTACCACCTTCCCATGTTCCTATATTCTCAAGTTTCTACATTCCGAAGTTCCCACATTTTCAAGTTCCCACATTCTCAAGTTTCCATATTCTCAAGTTTCAACATTCTCAAGTTTCCATATTCTCAAGTTACAGAATTCGCAAGTTTCCATATTCTGATGTTCCCACATTCCCATGCTCCCACGTTCCCAAGTTGCCACCTTCTCAAGTTCCCACATTCCCAGGTTACCACCTTCCCATGTTCCTACATTCTCAAGTTTCTATATTCTCAAGTTCCCACCTTCCCAAATTCCTACATTCCCAAGTTTCCACATTCCCAAGTTACCACCTTCCCAAGTTTCGACATTCCCAAGTTCCCACCTTCTCAAGTTCCTACACTTCCAAGTTTCTACATTTCCAAGTTCCCATATTCCCAAGTTCCCACATTCCCAAGTTACCACTTTCCCATGTTCCTATATTCTCAAGTTTCTACATTCCGAAGTTCCAATATTCTCAAGTTCCCATATTCTCAAGTTCCCACATTCTCAAGTTCCCATATTCTCAAGTTTCAACATTCTCAAGTTTCCATATTCTCAAGTTACAGCATTCTCAAGATTCCATATTCTTAAGTTCCCACATTCCCAAGCTCCCACGTTTCCAAGTTCCTACATTGCCAAGTACCTCCATTCCTATATTTCCACATTCTCAAGTTTTCGTTTTCCTGAATGTTCTCATTGTTATGTTCCTACATACCAAAGTGCCTAGTATCTTATCTCACATGTTCATAATTCCGTATGTCCACATTTTCACATCCATACATTCCCAAGTTCTCACATTCCTAAGTCTCTACATTCTCAAGTGTTCCATACTCACAAATTTTCATATTGTCATATCCCTACATATCTAAGTGCCCAATGTCTTACCTCAAATATTCATATTTGCATATCTCCACATTCTCACATTCATACATTCCCAAGTTCTCACATTCCTAATTTTCCACATTCTCAAGTTCTCGCATTCCCAAATTTTTCCTCTTGTCAAAATCAATTACAGAGCAAATAAAATCTCTTGTTATAATAAAAATAATACATCTCTTCATATTACAAACTATATCACTCATATGAGTACCTTTGGATCACATATGTACATATTTCATGAGAGTCAATGAATACAATGTACATAATGATTCCAAACTACCTTACAACCTTCCCCAAGAACGATTTACTACAAAAAACTAGATGAAGTATGTGAATAGAATCGTAGCCAGATTTCTAAAGCACAGCCAATGGCTCGGGGCACAGGTGAAATTTATTAACGGCTCCAAAAGGACAGCCTTTGGATCTTTATGAGCAAGCTTAATTACCTTCGGCATTTCAACCCTTCGCCCCTCGTTTTCTCTCGGAGGCGTTCTACATCTCGCAGAAATTCACTATCAACGCGATGCAGGGGAGTTTGCGCCTTCTGGCCCTCTCCTTTCGCACCCTTACCGCCATCCCCGAAGATGCACGAAGCCTCAAAACATAATTAAAATTTTCTAATTAAGAATTTCGATAACGCGCTGCTTTCGCGATGCACCTTGGCTCATTTTCTTCGACCCCATGCCGCCATCCGTTATCTGTCCGCCTCCATCTTGTTCCTATCGTTGTCGTTTAATATCGGATGCAACCCTCCGTGTTTACTGAATTAACGAATTCCTGCTTGTCATTGTCTACGGATGCATCGGTGAACCTCAAAGGAATCTTTTCAGGGAATCGAAGAATCTTGGTTCAGTTGGTTGTCTGAAACGAATCGGAGCATGATTGGACAACAGACTCCTTCTGATTCGAAGAATTGTAGGGTTGATTCTCTTCTGGCTGGCTGCTTATTGTTCTTCGAGGATATTTTCAGATGGGAACTGGATGCACTTCTTTTGTGTTAATTTCAATTTTCTTCCTTTGTTCGTGTAATCTTGTTTAGCTACGCTCTACGGGGTCCATTCAGTGGAGCTAGATTTATAATTGACTCGGGGGATGAATTTATGGTGTGGTTCCTGTATTTCGAGGCGGATTATTAATTTGACTGTTCGCATATTTAGAAGTTAATACACTGGCAAGTGTGCACATTCTCAAGTTTTTAATTATCAAGTTTTCTTATTCTTAAATTTTCTCATTCTTAAGGTCCGACGTTCTGAAGTTTCCATATTCCCAAGTTTTCATATTCCTAAGTTCCCACATTCCCAAGTTCCCATACTCTCAAATTCCCGCATTCCCAAGTTCCCACATTCTCAAGTTCCCACACTCCCAAGTTTCCATATTCCGAAGTTTCTATATTCCTAAGTTCCCACATTCCCAAGTTCCCACATTCCCAAGTTCCCATACTCTCAAATTCCCACATTCCCCCTCCTTCTCAAGTTCCCACCTTCCCATATTTCCAAGTTGTCACCTTCCCTAGTTCCCTTATTCCCACATTGCCATCTTCACAAGTTTCCATATTCCCAAGTTCCCACATTCCCAAGTTTCCACCTTCCCCAGTTACCACCTTCCTAAGTTACCAACTTCCCAAGTTACCACCTTCTCAAGTTCCCACATTCCCAAGTTCCCA
>NW_003797162.1:86161-124170 GCF_000220905.1 Megachile rotundata
TAAGTTACCAACTTCCCAAGTTACCACCTTCTCAAGTTCCGACATTCCCAAGTTCCCACCTTCCCCAGTAACTACCTTCCTAAGTTACCAACATCCCAAGTTACCACCTTCCCAGATTACCACCTTCCCAAGTTACCACCTTCTCAAGTTCCCACGTTCCCAAGTTACCATCTTCCCAAGTTAACACCTTCCCAAGTTACCACCTTCTCAAGTTACCACCTTCTCAAGTTACCACCTTCTTAAGTTACCATCTTCCCAGGTTACCATCTTCCCAAGTTACCACCTTCTCAAGTTCCCACATTCCCAAGTTCCCACTCTCCCAAATTGCCAGCTTCCCCCTCCTTCTCAAGTTCCCACCTTCCCATATTTCCAAGTTGTCACCTTCCCTAGTTCCCTTATTCCCACATTGCCATCTTCACTAATTCCCATATTCTCATGTTTCCATAGTTCAGAGTTCCCATATTGCCAAGTTCTCACATTACCAAGTGTCTACGTTCTCACATTCCCAAGTTCTCACATTCTCAAGTGCCCACTCTTAAGTTTGCATATTTCCAAATGTACACTTAATATGCACACTTTAATATACATTTAAGTTTGTATATTCCTAAGTTCTTATATTTCTAGGTTTTCAAATTTTCAAATTTCTACATTCCTGAGTTCCTACGTTCTCAAGTTTTCATATTCACTACTTTCTACATTGTTGAGATCATGCATTCCTAAGTTTCCACATTCTTAGGTACTTAGTTCTTCACTTTTCATATTCCCTAATTTGCACATTCTCAAGTTTATACATTATCAAGTTCCCACATTCCCAAGTTTCCACATTCCTAAATTTACACATTCTCAAGTTCTCATATTCTTAAATTTTCACATTGTCAAGTTCCCACATGATAACATACCTAATATCTTATCTAAAATCTTCATATTCCTAAGTTGTAACATTCCCACGTTCATACATTTCCAAGTTCTCACATTACTAAGTTTCCACATTCCCAAGTTCTCACATTCCCATAGTTTCATATTGTCAAGTTCCTACATGACGAAATACCTAATGTCTTATCTTAAATGTTCATATTCCTAAATATCGACATTCTCGCGTTCGTACATTCTCAAGTTCCCTCATTCCTAAGTTCCTACATTTCCAAGTTCTCATTTTCCTAAATATTCACCTTGTCAAGTTCCTACATGATCATATACCTAATATCATATTTCAAATATTCATATTCCCAAATGTCCACGTTCTTACGTTCATACATTCCTAAGTTCTTACATTCCTAAGTTTTTACTTTCCTTAGTTCTCACATTCCTAAGTTCTCACATTACCAACTTCCTATATGTCCTTCCCACATTCCAGTATATTCTAAAGTTCACAAAACAATAATCTTCATGTGCCATTCCAGCTTGATCGTTTCGTCCTGTTTGAGAATGTTGAAACTTGAGAATGTGGGAGCTTGAGAATATGGAAACTTGGGAATGTAGAAACTTGAGAATATAGCAACATGGGGAGGTGGTAACCTGGGAATGTGGGAACTTGGGAATGTGGGAACCCTGGAAAATGAGAACTTGGGAATGTGGGAACCCGGGAAAATGAGAACTTGGAAATGTGGAAACTTGGGAATGTAGGAACTTGGGAATGTGGTTCCAGTATATTCTAAAGTTCACAAAACAATAATTTTCATGTGCCATTCCAGCTTGATCGTTTCGCCCTAATTATCCACCATTATCTTCCAAATCGAATTAACGACACCAAATATTCCACCATTCTCAAAATTCCGTTAACTACCATCTCCTTAGCATCGCACAGTTCACGGTGCTTAAAGAGCCAGCAGAAATTAGACGCGGTAGCTACACACAGCGAAGGCTTCAGCCGGACGTCGTGCTTAATCCTCGAGCTGATGAATATTTTTTCACGGATTCCTTTTTGCCCCCCATCGCGCACAACGCACCGCCTCGTTTCTGACCGTCTTTCCGAGCCGTCAGCTCGCGCTCGAGAAACGCTGGCCCGTGTTTTATGCAAGCCTCGGGTTTTATGCAATGAGACTGCAATATCAAACGCCGCGAGAGACGAACGGGCCGAGATGCCGCTGAATAAAATATCCACCTCTATAAAAAACCGTGCGAGAGAAAGGAGAGGAGGTGGACGGGACCGGGGGGCGAAAAAGTAACGCTGTTTAAGGGATGGAAGCAGATGGTAGCCTCACGCTTCTCGGATTTTTGTATTCCAGTCTGTTTGTAGCGTGCTCTCGCAAAGGGAATTTAAGGCGATCGCGTGGTTCATTATGTTCTTTATGCCCGTGTTTCACTTTGTTATAAATCGTGCTTAATAACTATTATTTATACTTTGTCGAGGACGCCTTTAGTTCACGGCTTGATAGTTTGCTGTTCATGGTTGATCTGATATTTGAGGTAGTGTGTCTTACTTGAAGGCTATCAAGGTCATTCGAGTGTCAAAAGGGTATACCGAGTTTAGGACAGTTGGTTGGTGGATCATTATTATTTGGGAGGTACTGTGTCTCACTTGAAGGCTATCAAGGTCATTCGAGGGTCAGAAGGGTATGTTGCATATAGGATAGTTGGATGGTGGGTCATTATAATTTGGGAGATACGGTGTCTCACTTGAAGGCTATCAAGGTCATTCGAGGGTCAAAAGGGTATATTGTGTATAGGACAGTTGGATGGTGGGTCATTATTATTTGGGAGGTACTGTGTCTCACTTGAAGGCTATCAAGGTCATTCAAGGGTCAGAAGGGTATGTTGCATATAGGACAGTTGGTTGGTGGATCATTATTATTTGTGAGGTCCTATGTCTCACTTGAAGGCTACTAAAGTCATTCGAGGGTCAAAAGAGTATATTGTGTATAGGACAGTTGGATGTTGGTCATTATTATTTGGGAGGTGCTGTGTCTCACTTGAAGGCTATCAAGGTCATACAATGGTCAAAAGGGTATATCACATATAGGAGCTTCTGATGGGTGATCATTGCTGTTGATGAAATACTGTGTCTCACATGAAGTCCTTCAATGTTATAGAAAGGTCAGAAGGCTACATGACATGTAGGACCTTCTGATGGGTGATCATTGCTGTTGATGAAATACTGTGTCTCACTTGTAGGTTCTCAAGGTCATACAATTGTCAAAAAGGTATATCACATGTAGGGCCTTTTGATGGTGGATCATTGCTACTGATAAGGTACTATGTCTCACATGAAGTCCCTCAATGTTATAGAAAGGTCAGAAGGCTACATGACATGTGGGACCTCCTGATGGGCGATCATTGCTGTTGATGAAGTACTATGTCTCACATGAAGTCCCTCAAGGTTATAGAAAAGTCAGAAGGCTACATGACATATAGGAGCTTCTGATGGGTGATCATTGCAGTTGATGAGGTACTCTGCCTCACATGAAGTCTCTCAATGTCATGCAAGAATAAGAATAACATAGATGATTTGATAGTTGGTGACTACTGTCAGTCAGGTATTGTGTCTCACATGTGGTCTCTTCAAGTACAAGAGTACAAAGGACATGAATGGTTTGATGTTTGATCATTACTATTAGTAATGTACTGCGCCTCACATGAAGTCCCTTTAAGACCGTACAAGACTAACAACATGTACATATACATGACCTTATGACATCATTAGATCCTGAACAATTAATACAGATGATAAAAGTGGTGATCACAGATAAAGTACAATTCTTCCACATCGATAAATTGTATCGAAGTTGCAACAGTCATTGGTTAGACGTAGTGCAGGCCACCAGGACAATTTACATTTTTAGCCAATATTCGAGCCAGTCATCTGCTCGACGGACCGTGACTCGTTTCCGTTTCTCCACGGCCGTTGCTCTCCAATTTTCTCTGTTCATCTGGTCCGTCGCCATCGTGTGTGATTCACCGATTTCGCATCGTTACGCCGTGTACCTGTTGCCGGATTATCGGCTCGTGCTGCCTCGTATCCCCGGGGATACTGTCTTTTCCGGAGCCTGGAAATTAGATTGAACGGTGGATCAAGATCGGCTGAGATTTAGAACTGTTCAACATGTTGCTTCTGACGGCGCTACGGAGCTTCCTTACTTCGTAAGTTTGGGTCGAGATGAAAAGTTATGACGATGTGTTATACACGCGGAATAATTCCACACACTGTAACTCCACGCGCCGTAATTTCACGCACCGTAATTCCACGCGTTGTAATTTCACGCGCTGTAATTCCACGCAGTGTAAATTCCATGCGCCCTAATTCTACGCGCTGTACTTCCACGCGTTGTAATTCCACGTGCTTTAAATTACACGCGCTGCAAATTCCATGTGCCACAATTCCACGTGCTGTAATTCCACACGCTGTAACTCTACGCGTCGAAATCCCACGCGCCATAATTCCACGCGTTGTAATTTCACGCGTCGTACTTCCACGCGCTGTAATTCCACGCGTTCTAATTCCACGTGCCCTAAATTCCATGCACTGCAACTCCACGCGCCGTAACTCCACGCATCGTAACTCCACGCGGCGTAATTTCACGCACCGTAATTTCACGCGTCATACTTCCACGCGCTGTAATTCCACGCGCTGTAAATCCACGTGCCCTAATTCCACGCGCCGTACTTCCACGCGTTGTAATTCCACGTGCTTTAAATTACACGCGTTGTAATTCCACGTGCCCTAATTCCACGCGCTGAAAGTTCTATGCGCCATAATTCCACGTGCTGTAATTCCACACGCTCGAACTCTACGCATCGAAATCCCACGCGCTGTAATTCCACGCGTTGTAATTTCACGCGTCGTACTTCCACGCGCTGTAATTCCACGTGCCGTAAATTCCATGCGCTGTACTTCCACGCGTTGTAATTCCATGCACCCTATTTCCACGCGCTGTAATTTCACGCGTCGTATCTTCACGACCCATATTTCCACGCGTCACTTTCCCACATTCTCCTATAGCTCCCCGACAATATAACGGGATTTTAATACATTTACACGTATTACGCCCAGAAAAAAGATTGAACGCGCCGTTGATCGAAGATGCCTGATTCCGAATTGAAGGTTAAAGCGTACCTCTCAGGTAAAACGCGCACGTCGACGATGCTCGCGTTGAAAAGAAGTTACGTGAACGCGAGAATGAGCCAGAGGCTAACTAGACAAAATAACAAAAAGCTCGATTACGATAATCACGTAGTCGAGGCTGCGAGCGCTTCCTTAATACTGACTCCGTTAACTGCTCTGCTTCATCCTCAAAGCTGAAAGACCTTCGGGCTAGGAAACGTGAATGGCCTACGATTTTCTGCTTCACCTCTGATGAAAACGATTTTCACCCGTGCACCACTCTATTTAAACATCTTGCCTATGTGCTGTTATGGTTCTTTCAAATTACTAATGCTAATTATTTTTCATTTGGGACGAAGTTTTGATAGTCTGAAGTGACTGCACAAATATTTCAAAGTTACAGAGATTCGATGACCTACAAAGAATATGTCCTTTGCAAACTCTTCATATGTAGATGTGCTAACTTCCTCACATATTCAGTTAAATATTCATTTCTCGCATACCGAATTATTTTCCCATGTTAACATTGTTGAGATAAAAAATAATCCTAGAAGTACTCCTTCAAATCTTTGTTCAAAAAGCCGTTCAGTTTGTTACATCTAACTCGTGCTCGAAGTTGGTAGCCCTTGTTAGGGATAGTAACGGTATGTTACAGTATAAGGAGGATCCTTCCTTATGGGACAGTCCACAGATCCTCTGGGCACCTCTTACCAACAAGCTTCCCCCGGTTAGGAAGCGAAGTTAGCCACGGGTCGTTAATTCCGGTATGAATATGCCCGGCAGAAGCACGGCTAGGTGCTAGACCCCTCTGTTAAGTATGTTTCGAGCGTTGGTTTATTAAGCAGAAGCCTGGATCGCTGATGGTTTCCGTCCGTAGCGAGAGATTTTGTTTTGATGTGGCCCCGAATCCTTTAGGAACGGGACTTGTGCACACGGTGTAACCGGAGATCATACTTGCTGACCACTACGAGTTTGCTGAATCATTTATGAACCTGCATTTGTATACCGTACGTCTTCTTGATCTTAGGATTCTGACTGCGATGTGGAACTTGTGAAGGCGTCGAGTGTACAATGGTGTGAAGGAGCATGCAGTGCCACTGGGGATGCCTTTTGGTTAATACGTTGTGGTGCGTTCAGTTGGCATGGAACGATTTCGGATATAATTTGTGGTGATATAAGGCTGGGTGATATCACTTATGGAAGTGTAATTTCTGGGGTTGTAGCGTGTGGAGTTATTGTATTAGGAATTATGACGCGTTAGAATACGGTACGGGGAAATAGAGCGCGTGGAATTATGGTGTGTGTAGTTACGGCGCGTGGAATTGTAAAGAGTGCATCTGTGACGCGTAGAAATACGGAGAGTGAGCTTACGACGTGTGGCAGTACGATATAATGAGATTATGGCGCGTGGAAATTCAACGCATGGTATTACGGTGCGTGGAGTTATGGCGCGTGGAGTCACGACGCGTAGAATTACGGCGCGTGGAGTTAGGATGCATAGAATTACAGTGCGTGGAACTATGGCGCGTGGAATTACTACGCGTGGAGTTAGGATCCGTAGAATTACAGTGCGTGGAACTACGACGCGTGGAACTATGGCGCGTGGAATTACGACGCGAGGAACTATGGCGCGTGGAATTAGGATGCGTAGAATTACGGCGCGTGGAGTTAGGATGCATAGAATTACGGTGCATGGAACTATGGCGCGTAGAATTACGGAGCGTGGAATTAGGATGCGTAGAATTAGTCCGTGGAACTACGACGCGTGGAAGTATGGCGCGTGGAATTACGACGCGAGGAACTATGGCGCGTGGAATTAGGATGCGTAGAATTACGGCGCGTGGAGTTAGGATGCATAGAATTACGATGCGTGGAACTATGACGCGTGGAATTACGGAGTGTGGAATTAGGATGCGTAGAATTACAATGCGTGGAACTACCACGCGTAGAACTACGACGCGTGGAATTACGACGCGTGGAGTTAGGATGCGTAGAATTTCAGTGCGTGGAACTACCACGCGTGGAACTACGACGCGTGGAATTACGACGCGTGGAACTATGGCACGTGGAGTTAGGATGCGTAGAATTACAGTGCGTGGAACTACGTCGCGTGGAACTATGGCGTGTGGAGTTAGGATGCGTAGAATTACAGTGCGTGGAACTACGACGCGTGGAACTATGGCGCGTGGAATTACGACGCGAGGAACTATGGCGCGTGGAATTAGGATGCGTAGAATTACGGCGCGTGGAATTACGACGCGTGGAACTACAACGCGTGAAACTATGGTGCGTGGAATTACGACGTGAGGAACTATAGCGCATGGAATTAGGATGCGTGAAATTACAGCACGTGGAATTACAACGCGTGGAATTAGATTACATAGAATTACGCCGCGTGGAATTAAGGTGTGTGGATTTACGACAAGTGGAAGTACAATGCGTGTCTCTACAACCTGCAGCCATTACCATCTCGTACATCGCTTCCCTACACAACATACGACAAAATAACAAGAGTCTACTACACCCATTGTGTGATATACCGTCACACATCAATCTCTCCCTCAATAACTGCGCAACCGCACAAGTGAAGTTTGATAGTATCTCAGAGCTCTCAGGATTTTACAGCGCTGAAAATTTCTGTGCGCAACCCACCCCCTCGAGCACGTACGCCGCAACATCACGCTAAACCGTGTAACTAAACCTGTAAACCATCGTTCCACCGCAATTTTATGTCCCGGCAACTTCCCTTTAAAACCACCCTCCAACCTAACCCGGCCCAACTACAACGGAACAAAACTCGCCTAACCGAATTTCAAACATGACCCCGATGCTGCTGCTGTATATACCGCTCGTGAAACTCGGTCGTTTTCTCGTTGCATCGTGATCTTCGAGGATTAAAGTGGTCGCGTTCGATGAATACTCGAGCCACGAGAAAATCGATGATTTCGTTTCTTCGAAACTGATTTCTGGAAATTTTGGGAAACGGGGCTGGTAATACCGTTCAGCTGGATCAGCACGCACTCGGGTGTTTTCATGTAAATTGCTGGATTATAGGCTTGATCGTTCGGTCGTGGGCTTATTAAAGTGTGCTTAGGTCTGATTCGCGATGGGGATCGTCGCTGTTGTAAATCGTGACCCAAATACGAGTGTTGGTTCTCGAAGAACGTGAGATTTTGTAAGTAATCGCGTTCGAGGCTTTTTCGTGATTTCTGCTTTCTGGGATTTCAAGTTTAGGGTCATTCGAATGTATGGGGATTTGGTATTGGAGAGGGTGGATCATTTGGAAGTTGGGATATTACGTGTAGGGATTTGTAATTATGGAGTTTGGGAATTTGGAAGTTGGGTTGTTGAGATATGTGGGGATTTAGAATTGAGGGGTTGGAAAATTTGGGGATTTGTGACGCGTGGAGTTATGATGCGTAGAATTACAGCGCGTAGAGTTAGGACGAGTGTAGTTGCGGTGCGTAGAATTACGGCGCGTGGAGTTATGACGCGTGGAACTGGGGAGTGCGAAGTTGCGACGCGTGGAGTTACAAGGCGTGAAGTTACGGCGCGTGCAATTACAACGCGTGGAATTACGGTGCGTAGAGCTGCGGTGCGTGGAGTTATGACGCGTGGAACTACGGAGCGCGAAGTTGCGACACGTGGAGTTACGAGGCGTGGAGTAGCGACGCGTAGAACTACGGCGCGTGGAATTAGGACGCGTGGATCTACGGTGAGTGGAATTAGTGCGAGTGGAATTGCAGCGCGTGGAATTTACAAAGCGTGGAATTACAGAGCGTGGAATTTACAAAGCGTGGAATTTGCAACGCGTGGAATTTACAGAGCGTGGAATTACGAAGCGTGGTATTTACAAAACGTGGAATTACAAAGCGTGGAATTTACAAAGCGTGGAATTACAGAACTTGGAATTTACAAAGCGTGGAATTACAGAACTTGGAATTGACAAAGCGTGGAATTTGCAACGCGTGGAATTACGGAGCGTGGTATTTACAAAGCGTGGAATTACAAAGCGTCGAATTTACAAAGCGTGGAATTACAGAGCACGGAATTTACAAAGCGTGGAATTTGCAACGCGTGGAATTTACAGAGCGTGGAATTACAGAGCGTGGATTTACAACGCGTGGAATTATAGGGCATGAAATTACGAGGCGTGGAGTTACGACGCGAGCAATTACAACGCGTGGAGTTACGGCGCGTACGGAAATTTGCAAATGGCAGTATTTGTCCCCACACTAATTCAACCCTAAACAAATCCACAAATCCACAATATACAAAATTAACCACCATATTTTAAAAATTCCAGAAGTTACAAGACCATAATATTCTCTCAACTCAGTAAAACTTCCGAACGAAAAGTTTGGTGGGGATTTCGCAATGTCTCTCTCAATATGTCGCCTATAGTTGATCGCCTTAATAGAAACGCGGTCGCGAGACCGATAGAACTGCCGGGACTCCCCCGAACCGACTAGACGGTAACCCAGGAAAGCGACGAGTTCGGAACAATGTTCGTTCGCGAGGCGTGTCGTTCGAGCCGAGAAAAGTTCGGTGCAGATAGGTCGTCGCTGCCTTTGTTACTACCTTTGTTGTTCAGCGAGGATTTAAGATAAGGGCGGTCGCGCTTTGTTCCCGAACGCTCGTCGTCGCTCGAGTTTGCTGATTGCACGCGTTGCTCGCTTTCACGGAGACGCAGGAACGTGTTGCGGGATTGTGAGTTTCTTTTCTTTCAAACGATGCTTGTACCGACATGTATACTTCTTTCTCCGAAGTTGTATCGCTTCGAGGTACATACGTGCTGTGTTGGATGGATAGAAATTTTTAATATAGGTTTATAATTTCTTGGAAGTAAGGTACAGAGAGCTTTCGATGGTATTCGACGGTTTTACGGAGACTTGTGTTATAGTTGGTGGAGACATTGTGAGTCATACGATATTTAAGTGGTAGTTACTTGATTGTAAGACGCAATAGGTTGATGTAAAGAGAGTGGGGATGTAATACGAAGTATTCTAACGGGTGAAATTGGGAGAGAAGTTAGGTTCGTGGGGTCTCTAAAGGTAAAACGTTAGCGTGCGGAAATATGGCGCGTGATGTTAAGGACCGTGGAGTTGTGACGCGTGGAACTATGGCGGGTGGTACAACGGCACGTGGAGTTAGGGCGCGTGGAGTTGGGACGTGTAGATTTACGGGGCGTAGAGTTACAATGCGTGGAATTATCGCGCGTGGAGTTCCTACGCGTGGAATTACGGCGCGTGGAACTATGGCGCGTGGAATTACGGCGCGTGGAGTTACTACGTGTGGAATTACGACGCGTGGAGTTACTACGCCTGGAATTATGGCGCGTGAAATTTCTATGCGTGGAATTACGGCGCGTGGAGTTCCTACGCGTGGAATTACGGCACGTGGATTTACTACGCGCGGAATTACGACGCGTGGATTTACTACGCGCGGAATTACGACGCGTGGAGTTCCTACGCGTGGAATTATGGCGCGTGGAGTTCCTACGCGTGGAATTATGGCGCGTGGAGTTCCTACGCGTAGAATTACAGCGCGTGGAGTTTCTACGCATAGAATTACGGCGCGTGGAGTTATTACGCGTGGAATTACGGCGCGTAGAGTTCCTACGCGTGGAATTACTGCGCGTGGAGTTCCTACGCGTGGAATTACAGCGCGTGGAGTTCCCACGCGTGCAATTACTGCGCGTGGAGTTCCTACGCGTGGAATTACGGCACGTGGATTTACTACGCGCGGAATTACGACGCGTGGAGTTCCTACGCGTGGGATTACAGCGCGTGGAGTTCCTACGCGTGGAATTACGGCACGTGGATTTACTACGCGCGGAATTACGACGCGTGGAGTTCCTACGCGTGGGATTACAGCGCGTGGAGTTCCTACGCGTGGAATTACGGCACGTGGATTTACTACGCGCGGAATTACGACGCGTGGAGTTCCTACGCGTGGAATTACAGCGCGTGGAGTTCCTACGCGTGGAATTATGGCGCGTAAAATTTCTATGCGTGGAATTACGGCGCGTGGAGTTCCTACGCGTGGAATTACGGCACGTGGATTTACTACGCGCGGAATTACGACGCGTGGAGTTCCTACGCGTGGGATTACAGCGCGTGGAGTTCCTACGCGTGGAATTACGGCGCGTGGAGTTACTACGCGTGGAATTACGGTGCGTGGAGTTGCGACGCGTGGAATTATCCCGCGTGCAATTACAACGCGTTCAAGTATAAAATACCATACAAAACATATCAAAAAACCGTACAATAATGCAATGCGTCTCTATAAACCTTGAAATCAATTACGAAACATCAATTATGAAATCCAACAATATTTTAGTTACCCAAATTCACTACCAGTTCCAACTCAACATAAATTCATTGGAACCTTGTCTTTCGACTGAACCAGATTTGCACGCAAAACAATAAACTACAATTTCCTACGATGTTTAAGATTTTCAGTTAATAAAATAGAAGATGTACGGACATTCCTGTGACAATTGTTTAAAATAAAATATCGAAGTTTATATATAACCGGAGGCAGTGTAAAGCACGAGGTGCAATATTGTGTACGTGTTAACGGGGTCAGAATGACCGAAATACGATGCGCAAAGTTTAGACTTGATGAAAGGAAAGTTTCCTATGCATCTTCGTGGTTTATTGCGGCCGTAAAGTGTTTCTGTTCTTTGAAGCATGTGTAATAAACGTGTAATATCGGTGTTTACTACGTATGCCCGTGTGTCATCGACAAATATCTCTCACTTGCATGTATCTGAATTTATGATGTCATGATTTTCTTTGAACTTGTTTATGATTTTAATATTTCCATTTTGCATAAATATTTTCTTGGCTTCTCACGGGGATTTTGCGTTTGATACGAAGTCGTACTGTAATTTATTATTTATCGAACGTTTATGAAAGATTTTCTAGGGAAGTTTTCTGCTACGTCATAGGATTTATTATTACACTCATTTATTATTTTACAGAAAATTATTATGCAATGAATTCATGGACTGTTATTATTCAAGACACTTTATTATTAAATTATTAATCTATTCATGAAAAATTTTAAAAAAAGAAAATTTTCTACTACGTCAATAATGAAAAATTTATTTATTCAAATTTATTTATTGTACAAAAATTATTATTATACAATGAGTCCACAAAACACTATTATTATTCAAGACACTTTATTATTAAATTATTAATCGACTACTTAAAAAAGATTTTAAAAAAAGAAACTATTTTACGATGTCCATATTGAAAAATTTATTATTAAACAAAATTATTATTATTACATAAAACTAATTATACAATAAATTCATGAACTATAATCATTAAAAATTCTCTCTTACCAAAATTGTTTCAAAAAATTCAGAAACAGTCAAGAGATAGCTTAAGTTGTATTTCGTTAAATGTATTGATTACCAACACCATTTTGTTTGAACGTGCCCGTCTGACGTACCGCCATTTTCTGTGTTTCAGGTAGGTCTAGTAAGCAATAAATTGATTTGTGTTCTGTGCACGAAGGGAAAGTACGTGCGAAGATTCTAGACAGTATGATGATGGCAAACCTACCCCCCGTTATGCTGCCACCCCTTACCGACTATGGGATGCTGACTCCTACCCTCGGAATAAAGGTGAGTCGAGATGATCCACTTTGGATTGGCAGTCTCGTTCATATATATATATTTCTAACTATCTTACGTTCCTTCTAAAACGTTGTAACCTTTTAAAAATAATGGATCGTTCGGTGTTTGGGGTAAGTTAATTATACCTTTCTTCAATTTTTTCATTTGTTGGCTTATTGTTAGGGTGATTATGTTCTGTTATTAAGGTTAGTACCTTATGTTTTATTATTAAGGTACTACCTTATGTATCATTATTAAGGTACTACTTTATATTCTATTATTAAGGTATTATCTTATGTTTTATTATTAAGGTACTACCTTACATTTTATTATGAGGTACTACCTTAATGTATAATTCCACGCATTGCGAGTCTACGCATCGTAGTAAAGCTTGCAAAGATATGACGCGTGGAGTTACGACTCGTGGAGTTACGACGCGTGGAACTACGGCGCGTGGAGTTCCGACGCGTAGAATTACAGCGCGTAGATCTATGGTGCGTAGAGTTACGGCGCGTGGAATTACGGCGCGTGGAGTTGCGACGCGTGGAACTACGGCGCGTGGTACTATTACGCGTAGAACTACGGCGCGTAGAACTATGACGCGTAGAGTTGCGATGTGTGGAACTATGGCGCGTGGAGCTACGACGCGCGGAATTATGGCGCGTGGAATTACGGCGCGTGGAATTAGTACGAATGGAATTACGGCGCGTAGAATTACGATGCGTGGAAGTGCGATGCGTAGACTTCCGACGCGTAGAATTACAGCGCGTGGAACTATGGTGCGTAGAGTTACGGCGCGTGGAGTTATGGCGCGTGGAATTACGGCGCGTGGAGTTGCGACACGTGGAACTACGGCGCGTGGAACTACGGCGCATGGAACTATGACGCGTGGAGTTGCGACGTGTGAAACTTTGACGCGTGGAGTTACGACGCGTGAAATTATGGCGCGCGGAACTATGACACGTGGAATTAGTACGAGTAGAATTACGATGCGTAGAAGTACGATGTGTAGACTTCCGACGCGTGGAGTTATAACGCGTGGAACTACGGTGCGTGAAACTACAGCGCGTGGAATTACCGTACGTGAAATTACGGTGCGTGGAATTACCGCGCGTGGAATTACAACGCGTTATATTATTAAGGTACTAC
Organism: Megachile rotundata; assembly: GCF_000220905.1. Taxonomy (NCBI): domain Eukaryota; kingdom Metazoa; phylum Arthropoda; class Insecta; order Hymenoptera; family Megachilidae; genus Megachile; species Megachile rotundata. The sequence continues at coordinate 99,982 of NW_003797162.1, forward strand.
CTTACAATTTTATATTCTTAAGGTAATGTCTCACATTTTATTATTAAATTAACACCTTTTATCGTTCCATTGCAATATTCTTTGTGTTAACACGTGGACTATCGTCGTCCACGGGCTGTAGATTGCTTGCTTCGATGTTGCGAATGTTCCCAGGCATGTTTTCAATATTTTTCTTGTGAACACTGATTCATAAATATTTTACGAAATTCATGCTACCTTAAGACTTTTCTGTCTGACTATTGCCGTTCCATACTACTTGCATATTCCATAGTACTTGCCACTTCTGTCACATTTCCCTTTACAATTTTTAGAACAATTCATACGATTACATGAACTTTATTGCAGTACAAAAAACAGTACTACGTTTTTCAAGAAGATAAATTTGACAAAATAGAGGAGAAATATGATTACTCAAAAGTAGTAAAAATTCCGTATTCTCTCTAAGGTAGAATATTCGGTTGGCAATAAAAAGAAGAAAGAGGAAAGTCATTCCGTGATCGCCTTTCATCCAGCGGTCTTTTGTACCCTTGTGAGCCACGTTCGACTGGGTCGCTGTAAACCACCGGATATTAATTAAAATTCCTCTGCAAATACTTGGTAGGTGAACGTGTGTCGATGTGTTCGTCGACGACGCGTCTAATTTACTACGCGATTTTCCACGTGCTGCCCTTGGAAAATGGAAACGTGCATCGATTGCTCGCGGTTGCCGCGTTCGTAGCTGCCGTTGCCTTCATAATTTCGCTGTTTCGATTGGCTCCTTCGATTTATTACCACCTTTAAACCTTAATAGCCTACACACTGAAACATCAGCACCCAACTATATTTTTGAAGAATTAGTAAATTGAAAAATTCATTTAAAAAAATTTGATATGAGTTTATGTGTAAGTTCACGAAATGTGCAAATTCAACATGTACAAATTAGTGAAAACAGCAATAACAAATTTGATATGTTTTGTGTGATAATTATTAGAATGATTAGAATTACGGCGCGTGCAATTACAACGCGTGGAAGTACGGTGCGTGGAGTTATGGCGCGTGGAGTTGCGACGCGTGGTACTATGACGTGTGGAATTACGGCGCATGATACTATGACGCGTGGAATTATGGCGCGTAGAATTATAGCGTATGGAATTTAAAGCGCGTGGATTTATAGCGCGTGGAATTATGGCGCATGGAGTTATGGCGCATGGAATTTACAGCGCTTGGAATTGCAGCGCGTGGAATTGAAGGGCATGGAATTTACAGCGCGTGGAATTACAGCGCGTGGAGTTACGGCGCGTGGAGTTGCGACGCGTGGTACTATGACGTGTGGAATTACGACGCATGATACTATGACGCGTGGAATTATGGCGCGTAGAATTATAGCGTATGGAATTTAAAGCGCGTGGATTTATAACGCATGGAATTATGGCGCATGGAATTTACAGCGCTTGGAATTGCAGCGCGTGGAATTATGGCGCATGGAGTTATGGCGCATGGAATTTACAGCGCTTGGAATTGCAGCGCGTGGAATTGAAGGGCATGGAATTTACAGCGCGTGGAATTACAGCGCGTGGAGTTGCGACGCGTGGTACTATGACGTGTGGAATTACGGCGCATGATACTATGATGCGTGGATTTATAGCGCATGGAAGTATAGCGCGTGGAATTATGGCGCATGTTATTTACAGCGCTTGAAATTGCAGCGCGTGGAATTTACAGCGCATGGAATTTACAGCGCGTGAAATTACAAAGCGTGTAATTACAGCGCGTGGAATTATAACATCGTGGAACTACGATGCGTGCAATCATTTACATTCAATCACATTAATAGTCAACCAATGACTTTTGATGACGTCACATACACATGTAAAAGCGGCCATTAAAAACTTAATATCAATATCAAACTTACATCTCCTAGAAATGAAATGAATCTACTGAGTGTTAATTTTATCACTAAATTTCCCATCTGATTTTGACTTTTACAGATGTTAGAGAAGTTTCATAAAAATTTCTCTTGTCTCGCAATATCTCTTCTCTAAAGAAATTACAAAGCAGTCGGCAATTAAGGGAAATACCAGACGTGATTTTATCGCGGCCTCATCTCGAAGAATACGGCATTGTAGTCCGATCGTGTTCTTTCCCGACGCGATAACCGTTCTCGTTACCTGAGCTTATAAAAGAGGAATGCAAAACAGGCCTGAATGCGGAGGTTCCTTTCGGGCAAACTAGGACGAAAAAGATGAATAACATTAAGTTACTTAAATCGCCGCCGTTGCAACTCGCGAAATTTCAAAGGGATGACCTGCATTGTTTTGGTGAAAAAGATAACTCTTGCTGTCTTTATTTTTATTTATTAATATGAACACTGATTGTTTATTTGTGACAATTTGTCATTTACTGAACTTGCAACTCTTAATGATCAAACGGGGGTATATGGGATATGAATCACTCAAGGCAATTTCATTTCAATTTTAGTTATTTTATATCTTGAAAATTTGAGATTGTTCTTCCATGCATTGTAAGTCTACGCACCGTAGTTAAGCTTGTGAAGATGTGCTGCGTGGATTTACGATGCGTGGAATTACAACGCATGGAATGTAGGGTTGCGGCGTGTGGAATTATGACGCGTGGAATTACAACGCATGGAATGTAGGGTTGTGGCGTGTGGAATTATGACGTGTGGAATTACTTCATGTAGAGCTGCGACGCGTGGAGATACGGCGCGAAGAATTACAACGCGTGGAATTTCGGCGCGTGGAGTTACGACGCGTGAAACTACAGCGCGTGGAGTTATGACGCGTGGTGCTACGGTGCGTGGAGTTACGACGCGTGGAACTACGGTGCATGGAGTTAGGATGCGTGGATATACGGCGCGTAGAATTACGGCGCGTGGAATTACAACGCGTGGAATTACAACGCGTGGAAATACGGCGCGTGGAACTACGACGCGTGGGACTGCAATGCGTAGACTTCCGACGCGTGGAGTTATGACGCGTGGAACTACGATGCGTGAAACTATGACGCGTGGAATTACCGTGCGTGAGATTATGACGCGTGGAGCTACGGTGCGTGGAGTTACGACGCGTGGAATTACGGTGCATTGAGTTAGGACGCATGGATATACGGCGCGTAGAATTACGGCGCGTGGAGTTATGACGCGTGGAGATACGGCGCGTAGAATTACGGCGCGTGCAATTACGACGCGTGGAATTACAACGCGTGGAACTACGATGCGTGGAATTTGTACGCGTGGAAATACGACGCGTGGAATTACGATGCGTGAAACTATGACGCGTGGAATTACCGTGTGTGAAATTACGATGCGTGGAGCTACGATGCGTGGAGTTACGGAGCGTGGAATTGCGGTGCATGGAGTTAGGACGCGTGGATATACGGCGCGTAGAGTTACGGCGCGTGGAGATACGGCGCGTGCAATTACGACGCGTGGAATTACAACGCGTGGAACTACGATGCGTGGAATTTGTACGCGTGGAAATACGACGCGTGGAATTACGATGCGTGAAACTATGACGCGTGGAATTACCGTGTGTGAAATTACGATGCGTGGAGCTACGATGCGTGGAGTTACGGAGCGTGGAATTGCGGTGCATGGAGTTAGGACGCGTGGATATACGGCGCGTAGAGTTACGGCGCGTGGAGATACGGCGCGTGCAATTACGACGCGTGGAATTACAACGCGTGGAACTACGATGCGTGGAATTTGTACGCGTGGAAATACGACGCGTGGAATTACGATGCGTGAAACTATGACTCGTGGAATTACCGTGCGTGAAATTACGACGCGTGGAATTACGGTACGTAGAATTACGGCGCGTAGAACTAAGACACGAGGAGTTAAAACGAATGGAACTACAATGCGAACAAAATTTCATAAAAATATTTTACAAAAATAGTAAAATATTTGCAAAATGTTAGAAATTAATATTGGTATCCAACGGAAATCTATTTAAGGGATGAAACGTCAGAGTCCCGTGAACCCGCACTCCTAGTTACAAAACAAAGTTTAATTGCCGATGCAACAATTCATGGGCAACCGTGACGTTTTAGATTTCTCCAAGGGGTACAAGTTTTTGACGCGTCGTCAATAATTCTGGTCGCAATCAAACGTTGAACGCGTTATCATCCCCTTAGGCTGGATCTCATCAAAACTATCGACCCCCTCCACCTTGCTGTTGTCACGATCCCATTTACGTTTAATTAAAGACTACGAGATTAATTAAGCGATTCAATTAAGTAGATACAGAACTTGCGAAGAAAGCGACCCCCCTTGTACGGAAATCGAGACACTTCGTTGGGAGACTGATCGATACCTTGCTTCAAATTTATATTACTTTCTCAACTTTCATTCTAATTCATTAAATTTTATGAAAAAATTTTACAAAACATCAATGATAAAATGACTATGTACATAGAAGGGCTGGAATTAAATAATAAAGAAAAATGATCAGGGACAATTTTTATGTGACCTTGAAAATTCATTAAGTATCGTTATATCAAGTTTATAGAAATTTATTTTATTTTGTTCAAAAATTTTTATTCTGACTTTGAAACTTCACTAGTTAATCTTAAATCAAGTTTAGAAGAGGTATTTCATTGACAACTTCATTTTGTTTATAAACATAAATTTTGAGGTTTTTATCTGACATAAAGTAGCCTTTATAGTTGCATGTCCCATGGTGTCCACCATTTTGAAAATTCATTATTTTCATCTAAGAAGACAAGAACTCAAAATAGTTCTCATAGTTCAATATCAGATGTGTCCACCATTTTGAAAATTCATTATTTTCATCTAAGAAGACAAGAACTCAAAACAGTCTTCATAGTTATATGTCCAATCTGTTCATCATTATGAAAATTCATTTTGAAAATATTCTCATGTATGTCTCTTCAGGCCTAACTGAATTTTTATAAAGCAATGTAACTATGCATAAAAGACCTCATCTAATCATATGAGCAATTTTTCGTAAACGAACCTCCTGAAAGTTTGAAGAGCCGGTTGATCATTTTAGTGTAACGCCGTCGATTCCCCTAACGTGTTTCGACGACAATAACGCGCTCCCTGGGGCAAAGGAACCCCGATCGAGCGTGGAGAAGGACGTGTCCGCTCCTAATTCCTCTGTTTGCGTATGCAAACGAAGACCACCAGCTCTCGCCACGGGGTGCCATACCGTGCTTCTGTGTGGACCGTGTGTCGGTGTGTCACTTGCAAACACTCACACAGCCCGTCATGTCCAGCGTCTGTACCACGAACGTTCCTTGTTTCTTTGGAGAATTGTTAGATAGTTCGATTCCTTTGAAACGTGACTAACCCACACGCTTTTTGATGCTAAATTATTTTCGTGTAGGGCTAGGCCTTTTGGAGATGTCCATTTGGACCTTTTGGGTCACTTGTGTCTTTTGGAGAGGGCAGACCTTTTGGGGAGGTTCCACTGCTCTAGCAATTTCATTATTATCTAAAACAGTACTTGAGTAAATTACTTCTCTCTTACAATCTTTGAGATGTTAGTGAAATGTGTAAGCCTTTTGAAACACCCTGTACACGTCTCGTAAGTAGAAATTAATAGCAATTTGGTGGGTCCTACATGACCTAGGCTAGCTATTATACGTCCTCGATGTCCACATGACTACTCAATAAATTTGATCGCCATTCAAATCGTCGTCCAAAAATCTGTAAGCCTTTTGAAACACCCTGTACACGTCTGGTGAGCAGATGTCCATTTGGACCTTTTGGGTCACTTGTGTCTTTTGGAGAGGGCAGACCTTTTGGGGAGGTTCCACTGCTCTAGCAATTTCATTATTATCTAAAACAGTACTTGAGTAAATTACTTCTCTCTTACAATCTTTGAGATCGTTCGAAAATCTGTAAGCCTTTTGAAACACCCTGTACACGTCTCGTAAGTAGAAATTAATAACAATTCGGTGGGTCCTACATGACCTAGGCTAGCTATTATACGTCCTCGATGTCCACACGACTACTCAATAAATTTGATTGCCATTCAAATCGTCATCCGAAAATCTGTAAGCCTTTTGAAACACCCTGTACACGTCTGGTGAGCAGAAATTAATAGCAATTCGGTGGGTCCTACATGATCTAGTCTAGCTATTATACGTCCTCGATGTCCACATGACTACTCAATAAATTTGATTGCCATTCAAATCGTCATCCGAAAATCTGTAAGCCTTTTGAAACACCCTGTACACGTCTGGTAAGCAGAAAATCCCGTAGGCAAAGGAGGGGGACCGTGTCGAAGCGAGATTCCCGAATGGCTGTAAGTCAAGGATTGTCTCGGCCGCGGATTACGCGCGTTCCTTCACGAGGAAAATTCCCCGGTTCCAGGGATAGGAACGGCGCGACGAGGCTGATTTGAATTTTTCTCGATGGCTCGACGCCTGCGGCCTGTTCCCGGGACACGTCGCATTGAATATTCCATAAATAAATCGGCGTTTAATAGAAAATCGGAGGGAACCAGCGGCCCACCTCATCGCTCACTGTCACGCGGTGCTCCAGCGAAACCGCCTGGTATCTCAATAATATTCAGTTTATAAAGTTTCAATGGCTCCCTTATCACGTGGCTGAACGCCTCTTTGCCTCTGTTCCTTCTTTCTTCGCCGTTTAACGATCTTCATTTAACACCTTAATAGTGGGTCAAATGTGAACGCTCGAAAATGTGATATTATATTCAATATTAGGAACTCCAGGTCGTACGATACTGGATGTGGTTTTACTAATTAGAATGCATTCGATATAGTCTTCTTTATGGTTGGATTAAGATGTCTTCATTGCTGAGAATAATTAGCCACGCCCAATCAGACTTCTGGTTTGGTAACGCCCAGTTAAATGACTTTTAGATTGACTGTCAAATTAGTTTGGGTCTAGTAGGTTATATGCAATTATTTTACATGTAAGTAAACCACTTCCTACTGTATTATCACGCCTCTTTATATGTCACGCCCCCTTATGTCACGCCTCCTTTTATATCACGCCCCCATATGTCACACCTCCTTATATATCACGCCCCTTTATATGTCACGCCCTTATTACATCACATTATATCATATCACTCCCTCTTACAGAAGGTTCCTTAGCATTGTATTGTGTTACACAGTTCACCTTAATACCACGCCCCTATACACCACGCCCCTATACACCACGCCCCTATACACCACGCCCCGTTACACAACGCTCTGTTACACCACGCCCCGTTACACAACGCTCTGTTACACCACGCCTCCTTACACTGTCTTCCCTCCACACAACGCCCCGTTACACCACACCGCGTCATACCACGCCCCATTACACCACGCTCCGTCAGACCACGTCCCTTTACGCCACGCCCCGTTACACTACGCCCCCTTACACCACGCCCACAACTCACACTAATGAAATACTACATTAATAACATAATGTACAGATCTCGACAGACTCGTTCTACAATACACACAAATTCAGTGACACAGTAAGTTTACATAAAGTATTACAAATGTTTTTAATGTAAACTGCACGTTACTTTGAAAATGAAACCGTTCAGTTCAGAAATGACTACGTTTACTAAGTGTCAGAGAATTGCAGCGTGCGGAGAACGTTAAGTTTGTCAGAAAATAAATGCCAATATTTATTTTCATCGATCCGCGTTCTGAAACACGGGAGCACTTGAATGAGTTGACAGAAACGAAACATGATAGCTTTTTGTTCGATTTGTTTGCTTCCCATCAATGGGATTACACGTTTTTGTGAGTTATTTGATGTACTTTCCGTTCGTTTACAGTTGTCAGGCTCATTTTTTTAATTTCGTTAACAACGTAATCGTTGATGAAACATGTGTTAATGGTAATTGAAAACAAATATCAATGCATCGGGGAATACGCGATGCGCGTTTGTGTAAGAATGATTCGATCGATTTATTATAATAATACCAATTAATGATTATTTATACCTTGCATAACAATATTTCAAATTGCAATTAGTAGGACGTTAATTATTTTGACGGAAATTGTAATGATTACGCGCAAAATGTTTGCAAATGAGTATGCGCTATCATTAGAAACATTTTAATGTTCATTTTATATGAGAAATTCAGGTAATGTTAAACATTGTTAAATAATTTTCCCGACGGAAGTATTATTTGGATTAAAAATCAGGATGAGAATCTTAGATATCAAAATTAATGGTATAGCATTATCGAAATAAAATAATAATTTCGACGATATTTTATAATGTGTCCAGCATCCGTGACTCCAAAAGTCATTTTTTAATACGGAAAAAGGCTGTTCTGAATGGAAGCGTGATGGTTTACCTTTCGCCGGCGCTTTATCAAAAACCAGATAATTATTTACGTGAATAGAGGCACCCTGACGAAGCAGAAATCCATCACACTCGATCAACCACCTTTCCGCCCCCCAATAATATCTAACATTCAGCCAATCGACGATGTATACAGGGCTCGTTTATCTTTTTATACCCTCTGTTGGCTCGCACCGGGGCTGCTTCTGAAATGAAGGACCCGCGGATACATTTTCCCTTGCAATGCTTATTCATACCGTGTTTTGGGATTCTTACGTGATAAATGACCGAATTGCTGAGATCCTTTGCTCCAGAAACCGGGCGAACGCTTTTTTTTTAAGGGGGCGAAAACTTTTCAGTGCCTCCCTTTTCACAGGAATGATTCGTCGAAAGTTACGTTTTGTTCGGAGAAGAATGAGATAATCTTGTTAATGTTTGGTACACGTGAGGCTGCTGGAAATTATAATTAAAATGGAGGTTCTAAAAGTTGGCTTGGTCAAATGGTTTTTTTTAATGTTATAAAAATATAAGTCATATGGATCTCTTAAGTCATATGAGTCATACAAGTTGTATAGGTATATGAGTCATATAAATCACTTAAGCCATATGAGTCATGTAGGTCACTTAAGCCATATAGGACACTTAGGTCATATGTGTCATACGAGTCATGTAGGTATAAATAAGTCATATAGGACACTTAGGTCATATGTGTCATATAAGTCATATAGGTATACATAAGTCATATAGGACTCTTAGGTCATATGTGTCGTATGAGCCATGTAGGTATACATAAGTCATATAGGACTCTTAGGTCATATGTGTCATATATGTCATGTAGGTATACATAAGTCATATAGGACACTTAGGTCATATGTGTCATACGAGCCATGTAGGTATACATAAGTCATATAGGACACTTTGGTCATATGTGTCATACGAGTCATGTAGGAATACATCAGTCATATAGGACTCTTAGGTCATATGTGTCATATAAGTCATGTAGGTATACATAAGTCATATAGGACACTTAGGTCATATGAGTCATACGAGTCATGTAGGTATACATAAGTCATATAGGACACTTAGGTCATGTGTCATACGAGTCATATAGGTATAAATAAGTCATATAGGACACTTAGGTCATATGTGTCGTACGAGTCATGTAGGTATAAATAAGTCATATAGGACACTTAGGTCATATGAGTCATACAAGTCATGTAGGTAATAAGTCCTGAAATAGCCTCTTTAATTAATGTGAAATGTTACAAACTGTAATGTATTTCAGACAATGTACTAATTTATACGTAATATAATGTGACCGCCAAAGTAACGTTGAATGACGATTAAAATCCAGAACCAGTCAAAGTAACGTTTCATGTAGCAGCGCGAACATATGGAAAATGTAATCAACAACAAAATGTCAATTGGACAATGCAAACGATTAAACAAGATAACTAAAACAGTATCGTGCTGTAGGCAAACGGCAACCAGGCCGAAGAGAAAAGTCCCTCAGGCGTTGCTCGTAATGGCCGCCGAAGCGGCTGTGGTTGCAGCGTTCCAGGGGCGGCGCGCCTAAAATCCACCACCCGGGCCGAAACAAAGCGGGCAGCAGGCTCGGTCGTTCAAACATCCGGCTTCTACCCTTGCAAAACTTCGACAATGGTTATTGTTTCGGCCTCTACCTGTAACCGACCTAATAAAATAACAAAGGCTAACCGTGGAAAAAACGGCCATAGGAAAAATCGGTACGGGGTGGAACGGTAACGGGGATGCTGCAAGTACCTGGCCTATGGGTCATTATCGTTTCCAGCGTGCTTTCTGATGTTTCTCGCCGCCTACGGTTCTGCCTGTTTGCTTTTTAACGACGATGGGGAATCGGCCTAATGGCTGAGCCGGTGTTTTAGAGAAGCTGCGAGATATTTAATTGCCGGGCCGTTTTCCTCGTTGAACGGCTGTTGTTTTTTTCATGGGGTTCGATGATTTTAGGAACACGGTTAATTAGAGCTTTGGGCGAACGTACGACCCGTTACGTCGAGGCAATTTCATTTCGCTTTGTAAATAGGTCGGTTGTTCGGAGTTTCGGAATATTTGACGGGATTTGAGAAATTCCGAGGTGGAAAACGTACAGGTTCGCGGTTCACTCAGCTTATTATTTCGACGTTAACTTTCCTCGCGGAGTTGGTGCTTCGTGATTTTTCAACCGGGGCCATGGTTGTTGTCCACCGATCCGATTTCTGTAGGGTCTCGCGTCGGTCCCTCGAGGGACGATTTACCTTTCACGTGGAATTAACTGGTCGCCGAAAGCCACCTATACCGATATGTTGCGAACGATGTTTCAGTAACAGCGTCGTCGTCGACGACGATGGCGACGACGACCTTGTCTGTAATTAAACTAATGGAAACCCAGCCGGTGCTTTTATGCGATTCGAGGGTGCACGTTGTACAGAGTGTACACAAGCGCGGGAAGGGCAAACATTGGGACGCGATCCATTGAAATTTCACGGCGCGACGAATTCACGTTGTTGAAAGCTGCGAAACTCCACCGACGATGGCTGAAAAATTGTCAAACGACGGAAAGACCTGATACTTCAGCCCTTTGACGATGATTTGACTGTAGGTTAGGTTGCTGGAGATTCTTATGGTTGCGAAATCAAGTTATAGTTAATATGCGTAACTAATAACTAACTTAATATATTCTAGCTCAACTACAATACATTCGATAGATGTACAATGATGTGTTACCTTCGTAAATATTCAATAATTGTTGCCTGATAAGATACTTATGACGCACCTGGTGTGTCTTATATGGTTTGCTTTTAATGCCATAGATGACGCACCATGTGTGTCATATGCTATTTACTATTGGTACTCATGACGCACCTGGTGTGTCTTACGTAGCATATTATTGATGCGATACATGACGCAACATGTGTGTCTTATGCTATTTACTGTTAATACTCATGACGCACCAGGTGTGTCACATTATTTACGGTTGATTCTTATGACGCATCATGCGTGTCTTATGTTATTATCTATTCGTGCTTATGACGCACCAAGTGTGTCATATACTACTTACTGTCGATTCTCATGACGCACCACATGTGTCGTATGTTATTGTCTATTAGTGCTCATGACGCACCATGTGTGTCATATACTACTTACTGTCGATTCTCATGACGCACCCGATGTGTCATATACTACTTACTGTTGATACTCATGACGCACCACGTGCGTCCTATAGTGTCATTAACACAACTAATTTATACGATTTAACCAAGTACCTATGCGTATATTATCAACGGAATAGAATGTGTATTCGATGAAAATGAAAAAATTTTTTGTTTGCATCAGATATTGACGGCAATTGTAGCTGCAGTTCTGTTTTGATTAGAAATCTATGAATGTCAACGGGGAGCCGAATGTATCGTCAATTAATATTGAACGTAGACGACAAATAACAGTCCGTAAATACATACTAATTGTATTGGTAGTATATATTGATCGTTCTAGTCGCTTTATATGTTTTGTGGTATTTACTATGCGATCGATGACCTGTGTACATTCTACGGTACTCGGTGGTGCAAGGTATGACGCATATTGTGTGTCTTATACTTAACATTGGAACGATAGATGAAAATCCTATTTATAATATATTTTATGTGTTACTAGAAACGTGGTAGATTTTTGTTATATTACCACAGTAACGTGAAGTTTTTGAAATCGGCAATATAGAGAGAGGTACAGCTAGATACGATAATTTGATGTCTATGTTGCTTAATTTGGGGATTAATTAGTTTTCTTTAGAAAGACTCTTGTTATATTACCACAGTAATACGAAGTTTTCGAAATCGGCAATATAGAGAGAAGTACAGCAAGATATCATAATTTGATATCTATGTTGTTTAATTTGGGGATCAATGATTTTGCTTTAGAAAGACTCTTGTTATATTACCACAGTAATACGAAGTTTTCGAAATCGGCAATATAGAGAGAGGTACAGCAAGATATAATTTGATGTCTATGTTGCTTAATTTGGGGATCAATGATTTTGGTTTGGAAAGACTCTTGTTATATCACCACAGTAACACGAAGTTTTCGAAATCGGCAATATAGAGAGAGGTACAGCAAGATATAATTTGATGTCTATGTTGCTTAATTTGGGGATCAATGATCTTGCTTTAGAAAGACTCTTGTTATATCACCACAGTAACGCGAAATTGTTCAAATCGGCAATATAAAGAGAGGTACAGCAAGACATAATAATTTGATGACTATGTTGCTCAATTTAGGGATCAATGATTTTGTTTTAGAAAGTGGTGTCTGCTAATTGCCTCAATTAAAAAATGTTCCCTAGGAAAACAACGGAAGCGAGAAATAATGAATTCGGTTGGTGGAAAGTGATTAATGGCCACGGCAGAGCGTTTAAGATATAATTAATTAGCGGGTTAAGTAAATTACTCGACTTTAAACAGTTTTCAAGTTTCATCGAATTCAATGGCGGCGTTTAAAACAAATAATTGTCTCGCTGCCGTATAAACGGCTCGTTTGAAAAATCGAAGATATATCACCTGTTTTTAACGAACGTCGGACTTAATTAAATTGCAAGCTTTTCGCACGGATTTTGATAAGCTTAATCAAATACGGAAGAACGTATGTTCTGTTCACATATTTAAACTGGCTCTTGTAGATCGTTCAGAAAATACAATTCACTTATTCTCAACATTTTTGTACCTTTCTATGCTTTGAATGAATTATTTATTGATAATAATAACCCGTACAATTTTTCACAAAAACCCTATACTCATGACGCACGAGATGTGTCATACACTATTTACTGTTGATTCTCATGACGCACTTGGTGCGTCTCATACGGTTTTTTTTAGTGATATGATACATGACGCACCAGATGTGTCATACACTATTTACTATTAATACTCATGACGCACCAGGTGTGTCATATGCTATTAACTGTTGATTCTCATGACACACATGGTGCGTCTCATATGATGCTTTTATTGCTACCATAGATGACACACCATGTGTGTCATATGCTATTTACTATTAATACTCATGACGCACTTGGTGCGTCTCATATGGTTTTTTTAGTGATATGGTACATGACGCACCAGATGTGTCATACACTATTTACTATTAATACTCATGACGCACGAGATGTGTCATACGCTATTAACTGTTGATCCTCATGACACACTTGGTGCGTCTCATATGATGTTTTTATTGCTACCATAGATGACGCACCTTGTGTGTCATATGCTATTTACTATTAATACTCATGACGCACCAGGTGTGTCATATGCTATTAACTGTTGATCCTCATGACACACTTGGTGCGTCTCATATGATGTTTTTATTGATACCATAGATGACACATTTGGTGCGTCTAATATGATGTTTTTATTGATACCATAGATGACGCACCATGTGTGTCATATGCTATTGTATGGTGATACTTATGACGCACAAGGTGTGTCATACGGTATTATAAATATGTTCCATAATTTCATGAACAGCAATTTGAAGAGCGTACATTTAGCAATCGATTAACATATCACAATTTCAAGGTCGATAATTGTTCCGCAGAGATCAGGAAGTAATCATTCGAAAATGTGGAGGTAAAAGACGAGAAAGACTAAAAAAAAGAAAGAAATAAGATATCGATAGAAAGTATCTGATGGCAGATCGTATATCCGTTAAACGATAATAAGAGAAGCAGAGTGTGGTCGATAGTAGACATTACCGGTACGATCTTGGGAAATGGTAAAATCGCGGTGTCCCGACGCCGGCAAATGGAAAATGGATCCCTCGTACGATTTTAGTACACCACGTGCGCTGGATCCGCGAACCCGTTGTATTGCCTCGTTGCATTGCCGCGTTACTATCTTCCAGCTACCATATCGTATAAAAGCCCTCTCGAATTCGCATTCCTGATAATGGTGAGTTCTGGTAAATTTCACAGGCTCTAGAATCGTTGCGATCTCTACATGGAGATTTGTTTAGTTGGCGAGCCTTTAGTGCCTTCAACCTTTACTGTCGCAATCTTGTCCCTCAAGGCTTTGCAAATGCGACAGCTATGTACTTTCATACTGCTGTGGGGAAAATGGTACTTGTTTATTGTGGCACTTGTTTATCGTGGCACTTGTATACTAATTTGGAGGAAGGTGTTATGGGATTTGGCGGTGGTGAAGAGGAAGGGAGTGTGTTTTGTGGGGGATATAGTGGACTTGAGAGAATTTGGAGAATTAGGATTTCATGATTTGGGAATTTGGGGGTATAGACACTTGGGGATGTAGGAATTGGGGATATAGGAATTGGAGGATGTAGAGATTTGGGGATATAGAGATTTGGGGTGCAAGGATTTGGGGAAATAGGGATTGAGGGTGCAAGGATTTAGGGATATAGGGATTTAGGGATATAGGGATTTGGTGATGTGGAGATTTGGGGACGTAGGGATTTGGGGATATAGGATATATTTGGGGATCTTGGGATTTGGGGATCTTGGGATTTGGGGATCTTGGTATTTGCAAATGTGGGAATTTGGGTATGTCAGGTTCTAGGATATGTGGATAGGTGGATGTAGGGAGGAATTGGGGGATCTTGGGATTTGGGGATCTTGGGATTTGGGGATCTTGGGATTTAGAAATGTAGGTATTTGCAAATGTGGGAATTTGGGTATGTCAGGTTCTAGGATATGTGGATAGGTGGATGTAGGGATATGGGATGTGTAGATAGGTGGATGTAGGGATATGAGGATGTGGGAATATGGAGATGTAGGATCAGAGGAGCGGAGAAATTTAGAAATGTAGGTATTTGCAAATGTGGGAATTTGGGTATGTCAGGTTCTAGGATATGTGGATAGGTGGATGTAGGGATATGGGATGTGTAGATAGGTGGATGTAGGGATATGAGGATGTGGGAATATGGAGATGTAGGATCAGAGGAGGTTATATGGATCCTGAGATTTAAAGATAATGGATAAGTGCATGTGGAGATGTGATGATGTGGAGATGTGAAGATGTGGAGATGTGAGGATGTGGAGATGTGATGATATGAAGATTTGTGGATGTAGACATTTGACAATGTGGTGATTTGAGGATGTAGACCCTATGTACTATACTTCTCATAGAACCTACATTCTCAACAGTCCACCAAACTGCATTCTGAACCTAAACCGAACCCAGCCCTACCCTAACCTAACTCTACTTCAAACATTACCCACCAATTCCCCATATGATGAACTCACTCAAAACCAATACCCAAGTAACCATGCCATCCACAAAGAATCCTTCCACCCCACTGCTTACACCCCCACTTACAAAAGTACAATAATCATAAATCCGAGAAAATTAAAATCACAATAAACAAACAAAATAAATACAAACGAAAAGAGCCAGTACAAAAGAACTTTTTTCCCTCTGATACAAGCACTCAGCCATTAGCCAAACGCGACCCATTGGAAACGTAACCGATTGGACAATAAGGGGTTAAACAGTTATTAAACTGTTTATTTGACTGCCCCTTGGACAGCGAGAGGAGGCAAACACACGGAAAGCAGGGTTGGACGTGCACAGGTGAAAGGGTATGGGGGTCAGTATCGTTCAATCGCACCCTTAATTAGCGCACTCAATTAAGCAGGCGCAGCGAGGCCATACGCCACAGCGCGTTTTTGCGTTTAAACTGCGAGGATCGAATTATCGACAATACTGCTAGTAATTGTTTCTCGCTTCTGGAAAGAATATTAGTTAAATATTTTCTTGAGTAATTTGAAATGGGGAACTGTCACGGTTTTAACAAAGGACGTTACGGTAAAATCAATATCGTCGGGGTCTTATGGTTTCTATAAACGTTCCGTCTAATATTAAATTTTCTTCGATTTTCCGTAGCTAACCATTCATTGGGGAATTGATTAGAAATTCGTCTCCTCGCGTGACGTTATTGTCAGTCGCCTCTCAGACCCAGACAGTTCAATGAGACCTTATTTCTAGTTGCGAATTCTGCGCCGTCCTTTGTTAAGTGATATTTTCTGCTGGAACAGGGCGAAGTAAATCACGACGACGACGAGGAATTTGGCCTATTTAATGCTCCGCTACTTACCCGAGATGGAACTCGGAATTGGTTAAAAGACAAGGAGAGCTTTTATATGTCCTATTGAATTTGCTTCGAACTGTCTGTCAATTAAGAGGTTAACGTGACGTCACTTCTCCGTGAAAATTAAGATCTCCGTACACAATTTCAGTTACTTCGTCCTGAATGATCGAGTATGTGCTCAACCAGTGATTTAACATCGTTGGAAGTATATCTCGCAATTGAATTTCTCTTCGGGGTGCTCTGCAACTACGAATCGATTCCAATCCCACCGTTAATCTCGCGAAAATTAAGTAAACTAACGCGTTTGCTCGGAGCGCATCTATTTGGTCACTAGGAGTTCCTTAAACACCTCGATTTCGGCGCTAGAAATCGTCCAGAGATGTTTCTCGTTGCTGCTTGAAAGCTTCTTGATGTTGTGGAACAGGAATGTGATGTACATGTGAGTGGTGGGGGTCTGTCACGCCCCTTGAACTCCCCACGCCTCCATTTTTAAAAATTGCAAGTTTAGTTTGATGGATTCATTGTTAAACGGCTATAAGATTCATTAATATTTTAATAAAATAGGGATATTTATTCTGGTTTAAAGATATAATAATTTAGATGAAGTTATTTTAGATGGAAAACCTTTGCTCCACCCACTTATACTGGTTACCGCCCATATAGAGTTACTTTAATACTATAGCTCCGCCTTCTACCGTCTTCTACATTCACCATTTTACTTAATAAGTTTTAGTTTTAAGGGAGCTCCGCCCTACATAATTGCCACGCCTTCTAGGGCGTTATTTTTTAACAATAACTCCTCCTTCTGTGATCGTCACGCTTTCCAGAAAGTTAATTTCCAATTGTTATCTCTTCTTTCATGTTTTTCTTGACTGTTCAAAACTTATTTCTAAATTGTAGCTCCTCGCATTCAATCATAGTCCTACCCTGTATGCTAGCCACGCCTTCTGATAAGATAGTCCCACCCATAGCTCCACCCCTTTCTCTAATCCCGCCCAGTATTAAATTTTCTTTATTTTCTCAACAATTTCTCGTCATATTACTCTTAAATTTATACAAATGTTAATAAATTTCCACAAAATATTCATAAAATCCTCGGCAATGACATACGTCTCACCCGATCCAAGTGACCAGTAATATAAATTAAGTTGAACCGAATTCCAATAATATTTCCCCGATAATCGTGTTACAGTTACCACTTTTGAAAGCTTTAAATCCGATACGATTTTAATGAATAAACATCACATTACATTCGAAAGATAATTCGTAAACATTTCACCAGACACCGAATGACAAATCGCCGGCTAACGATTCCTCTTGTGCCAACCGCGATTTGCATTTTGTCAGCGAAATTTTATAATTATGTCGGTCATTCGTTAGTCCTCAAAGGAAACGGAGATTCAACGCAAGTGGAGCCTGCATTTATGCAGATGTATACATTCATGAAACGCTTTCTCTGTTCCGCTCTTACGATGTTTTTATGCGTCATTTGCATGCGTTTCTCGCACAGTCGTATTACAAATAAAGGAATTGTCTAACATAACAGTTGACGGTGGACACGGGAAATATATTTGCTAGCCCGCCACAAATCACCAGGTTCCTAATCCGTTGGGAAGGTCGAGGGAGGGAGACCTTTTTGGACTGGGTTCACATTTTCTTCCTTGCGATCCTCTTCACCGAGTTGTCTTCTCGTAGATTGCATCTTGAACTCTTGATTTTCTTTTTGGATAGGAAAATGTTGGGATGTGAGCGGATGGACTGGGTTGCTAAGGTTAGGTCAATAGAGGTGTGTGTTGAGTGTAGGTACTGGACACTCGTGATTCATTCATGGACACTTATGGGGACTTATAGGCATTTATAGGTACTTGCACTGCTTTTGTCTATTTGTAGGTAGATCTGACCTAAAACTGGAAGTGTCAGTAATTCCAGGTTCATACTTCATACTGTACTGTATGTACCTGTACCTATGAACTCATATGTGGCTATTTGATGTGGGCATCACTAGGATGTGATCCATAGGCTACCAGGCTAATTGTGGGGAGATCTGATCTAAAACTGAGGGAGTCAGTATTTCCAGGTTCATACTTCATATTATACTGTATGTACCTGTACATATGAGCTCATATGTGGCTATTTGATGTGGTCATCACTAGGATGTGACCCATAGGCTACCAGGCTAATTGTGGGGAGATCTGATCTAAAACTGAGGGAGTCAGTATTTCCAGGTTCATACTTCATACTGTACTGTATGTACCTGTACCTATGAGCTCATATGTGGACATTTGATGTATCCACCACTAGGATGTGACCCATACGCTACCAGCCTATATGATTTTTACAACTAATACACTATAGTTATCCACTGACCCCCAAATCTTCATATAACGATGAGGTCCTAGCACTTACTCATCCCTCCAAGTAGCTTCATATTTAAGCTGCAAAATAATCGGATTAAAAGGTTAATCAAGTCACCGTTCCCTGCACCATCCATCATCCCCGATCCTCTAAATCTTCAAATTATCATCAGGCAGCTATTTATCACTGCAACTCTTCTCCAGCCCGTTCCACAGTTTCTCCAAGAAAGCACTTTCGCTTTCGCGGCCACTTTCCAAATCCTCGTCCAAGCGTGTGGACAAAAAGGAAATGGCTGTAGGGCGATCGGTCTACTGGGAGTCGAATCGACGATGGAAACGGGAAATCGGTCGACGCACGATTCCCAGCGGAAACGAGTCGGTGACGGGCTTTAAATAAATAAAGAGTGAGCCCGCGAAGGGAATCAAGAAAGTCGAAGGGGCTGCCACAGGACGAATGGCGAATCCCGGTGAGGTGGCATGGGGGATGCGCATCCTGGGAGCCATGCATCAAGTCCTATTACTCTCGCCAGCCTAACTGCTAGACGTAACTGAAATCCAGGGAAATCTGCTCCTTCGAAGGGACCGAACTTTCGATGTCCACCCTGGGCGCGTTTGATTGTTCGCCGAAATGGATTGGATATAGGCTTCTTTGGGTTTTTGAGGGTGGTGATTGGCAAATTGAGGGTGATGGTAATTGGTTTTCTGGTGACATTGGCAAGCTTAATTTTGCTTGTAGTTAAACTCTTAGACAATAGTCTACTATGGTATTGCTACTATGGTGACTTTTGCAGATATCTCTGTATGGCCATTATAGTGTCCTTTACAAAGGTCATCACATAGCGCCATAGTGGCTCTACCAGCTCACCCATTTCAATTGAATGATCTACATGTTTTGACTCGCACTTTTTCACCACGTTTTAGAAGAGTATCCACAAAAGTACATGACACGTAAATAAAAGGTAGCGCCAAGTTCAGGCACCGTGGGCGCCTCCCGCACTAATACACGATATCGGAAACATTTGGAAATGACATATTTTGTGAATTTTCCAAAAAGTAAATTATCAAAGTTAAAGTATATCATATCTTTGGAAAAAATTTAATCATGAAAAGCTTCGTTCCAATGTACTCGCGTCAGCATTGTCACACACTGTAGTGCTACGAGGTAACCTTGCCTTATGATTTATTTGTCGGGTCAGTCAGAACTGATCGGACAATATCAAGGAACGGAGAATATTTTCATATTCAGCGAATCTTGATTATGTGGATTGT
Source organism: Megachile rotundata (assembly GCF_000220905.1). NCBI lineage: Eukaryota > Metazoa > Arthropoda > Insecta > Hymenoptera > Megachilidae > Megachile > Megachile rotundata. The sequence continues at coordinate 119,995 of NW_003797162.1, forward strand.
AATTGGATTTGAACTCCAAATTCGGGGTGCGTCATGTGCGTCGCGTGTAAGACATTAGGGTTAAGCCTGTAATTGTGAATGAACGTCTGAGAACATGTACAAAATGCTTGTACCTTGCAGTGTTTCAGCAGAGGTTTAAAGTGTGAGTACATTCACCTTGAAAAGTATCGATTCCTCGACCCACCTTGATGCATCCTTTGCATTTTATTCTCGCTCGGCCCGTGGCGCAACATCAATCATCCTTCGTAATTTAGCACGTGGAACAATCGACAGCTGGACCGTAAATGGATTTACCGGCACGTATGCACGGATGACCGCAATAATGATTCGTTCAAACAGAATTATGCACGGCCGATGCCGCGATAACAGCGCCGCTAAACATGGACAAATCGTTGTTACACAATTCTCTGCCGGCTACCGACGTTCGCTGGCTCGATAGACAGAATCGATTAGTCTGGAGATCGACTCTTGTGTTCTTAACCCTTTCACTGCTGTACATTGTACATTCGCCTTATAATGTACTATGTTGTTATATAATGTTTAGATATTGGAAAATTGTTTGAAAGGTGTTTGGTTGCGGGACGGTATTTTTTGGAAGGGTAGAGTCAAGGTTTTGGAAGTTTTCTGTTGCCATTTATCTAATTTTTCACATATTACAAATTCCACATATGTCAATTTCCATATATCCTAAGCTCTACATATCCCCATTTCTACATATTCCAAATTCTACATATGTCAATTTCCACATATCCCAAATTCCACATTCCTCAATTTCCACAGATGTCAGTTTCTGCATATCCCAATTTTCACATATGTCAATTCCCACATATTCCAATTCCACATATGTCAATTTCCACATATCCCAAATTCCACATACTCCAATTCCCACATATCCCAATTTCCACATATCCCAGTTCCCACATATCCCAATTTCCACATATGTCAATTCCCACATATCCCAAATCCCCATATGTCAATTTCCACATATCCCAAATTCCACATACTCCAATTCCCACATATCCCAATTTCCACATATCCCAGTTCCCACATATCCCAATTTCCACATATGTCAATTCCCACATATCCCAATTCCACATATGTCAATTGCCACATTTCCCAAATTTCACATATCCCAATTCCACATATGTCAATTCCCACATATTCCAATTCCACATATGTTAATTTCCACATATCCCAAATTTCACATATCCCAATTCCACATATGTCAATTCCCACGTATTCCAATTCCACATATGTCAATTTCCACATATCCCAAATTCCACATACTCCAATTCCCACATATCCCAATTTCCACATATACATATTCCAAATTCTACATATGTCAATTTCCACATACCCAATTCTCACATATGTCAATTCCCACATATCCCAATTATCACATATGTCAACTCCCACATATCCCACATTTCACATGTATCAATTTCCACATATCCCAATTTTAACATATTCTAATTTCCACATATGTCAAGTCCCACATATCTCAATTTCCACATACGTCACTTCTCACATATCCCAATTCCCACATTCCTACCTTCCCAAATTCCCAAATTCTCAAATTTCTCGCATCCACAACCTCCCTTATCTCCAAAATATCCCAACCCCAAATTCCCAAAATCCTCTCCAAAAAATGTTCGCAATCACGTTGAAAATCCCGTTAGAAACCTGACCAATGAAGGGTGCACATATCGGGGTGAAAATCCCGGCGGCTGTACGAGCGATTACAGAAATTATAGTATAGCGGAATACACGAACGCCGCTGCGGAGTAAGTTAAATAGGATTCCTAGGGACATTTCGATCTTCCGATCCCGTGGATCCTCTTTAGCCAAGCGTGCGCCAGTTAATCCTCAACGTATGTTGCGATTTCGCGATCTGCATACTGCTTACCGAGAGTAATTTCCTCGGGACTTAGGGTCGCTCGACGACGACGCACGAAAACGTTCGTTTGCCCAATGTATTAAGTCGTCGCCGGTCTAGGGGATTAACGATCGCTGCGACGCCTAGTAATTTCGTTTGTGCTTAAAGGGAGCAATACCTTTAGAATCTTAAAAAATTACAAAATTTTTGTTTTCTATAAAATGTTAGTGTAACATCTTAAAAATATTGTCTCAAAATTTTTAAGTGAAATACGATGCCCTTTTGAAGTTATGACCGATTAGCGCCGCGGGTATACACGCGTTCTGTGCGGAGGACTGAAACTTTAACGCTTTTTTCTCAAAACTACGTTCTTAAAATTGCCGTGGCTGATAACTCGAAAACTAGTTTATCAATCGCGCTCAAATTTTTTGGACATATCCATGACAATACTGTCTAACATATGAACCTAAATGCATGAAATAAATTGAACATTAAAGTCCTTTTTATTGCAAAACATTGCAAAAATTTTCAATAAAATTCAAAGTTTTTCTTTAAGAGCGCGCCATTTCTTCAATTTTATATATTTTGCACATTTCTGAGGTTCATCTACTAACTGTGAATGTTAGTTTTCGAAACGTTGTCTGCAAACTTGCTTCAGACCAATATATCTGAAGCTAGAACCAACGCCGATTCACGAGACGCGCCAAAACACTTCCTGAAAGGATTGTCATAATTCCGGCATTTTGAAATATTTTGCAAAACAGAAAATATTCTGTAATAGGCAATAGTTATAATAAATTATACCTGAAATTTCGAAAATGCAAAACAAAGGTGTTTTATACAAAAAAAATTCACAAATATCAGCTTATTTTCATTTGTCTAAAGGTATTGCCTTAACTCGAGGCGTTCATTAACGTTTCACGATGGTTCTTCAAAATTTTCGATCGAAAGTTTTCGAAAATCTTGAAACCGACGGTTTCGAGAGTTAAAAGGTTTACATCCGAAACGAATTTAAAAGCGTTCGATTAGAAAATGTCTGCCATCCGACAAAGTGGTTTACCGAATTAAGAATTAATTAATTAAGACATAATTTAATTTATGTTCCAGGTAAGATTTCTGGCCTCTTTGACTCCGTTTCCTTTGGCACACAAACGGCTCGGTAAGTTAATTAAATTTCTGTTGGCGTTGTTGTTTTCATCGTGGTGCGAATAATGAAAGAAAAATGGAGGGAAAAGGATTTCTCTCCGCTGAGTCGCGAGTGTGTTGTAAAAACTTCATTACAGGTCCGGCTCAATTAATAATTCAAAACGTCGAATGAGACGGTGAAGTTCTTATGCGTAATGAAAGACGGAATCTGTTTCTTCGACGTTCTTTATGACATACCATATTAAAAGCGTGATTCATCATGGAGTTGAACCTTTTATTGAAATTTAAAATTTTATTAAAATTAAGGTAGATTATTTATTTGGTATATGAATCTTAGATAGCTAATCATGATTTAACATGTTTAACAAGAATAAAATGTGACAATATTTTGAAATTGTCAGAGCAGCGAATTTTTTTCTCAGAAACTGCTGAATTGATTTAGGTAAATTGTTTTTTGGTTTATTTATGAAGGATTGGGGTATTTTTACATATTTTTTAATTCTGACAATTTGTTATAAAATACATTTGTGGAAATTGGGGTATGTGGGAATTGACATATGTGGAAGATGGGGTATGTGGGATTTGGGATCTGTGGTAATTGGAATATGTGGGAATTGACATATGTGGAATTTGGGATATATAGAAATTGACATATGTGGAACTTGGGATATGTGGGAATTGACATATGTGGAACTTGGGATTTGTGGGAATTGACATATATGGAAATTGGGATATGTGGGAATTAACATATGTGGAACTTGGAATATGTGGGAATTGACATATGTGGAAATTGGGATATGTGGGATTTGGGATATGTAGAAATTGGAATATGTGGGAATTGCCATATGTGGAATTTGGGATATATGGGAATTGACATATGTGGAAATTGGGATATGTGGGATTTGGGATATGTGGAATTTGGGATATATAGAAATTGACATAGGGAATTGGAATATATAGGAATTGACATATGTGGAACTTGGGATATGTGGGAATTGACATATGTGGAACTTGGAATATATAGGAATTGACATATGTGGAACTTGGAATATGTGGGAATTGACATATGTGGGATTTGGGATAAGTGGAAATTGGATTATGTGGGAATTGACATATGTGGAAATTGGAATATGTGGGAATTGACATATGTGGAA